>JAKCPI010000711.1:0-28673 GCA_023213315.1 Euborellia annulipes
TATTTTTAAATACATGTGGAGTATTTATCGCCATACAAATATCAGGATGCACATCTCAACCCAATTTTAATATTTCAATTCAGAGTTTTTTTTGTTTTTTTTTAAACACACTTTTTTTCTCATTCACACAGTCTTTTCGGCAACTTAGGCCATTTAAGACTTTTACAATAACCGTTATATAATAATATATATTTGTTTCGGGTCCAGGCATTCTTATTTAAGCTATTTGGTATCCAAATGGCTTAAATAAAATCATCGGACTGCCTGGGGTCCGAACCCGCGACTTTTGATATACGTGGTTAGCACGCTAACAATTCAGAGTTAGGCCTATATCAGTCTATATATTATTTGGATTGAGTTTTTAGAGAAAAATTTTTTTACTTTTCAAATTTTAATTAAAGATTTCAAAATGAACTAATCGAAGTCAGACTATGCGAGATATTGCTATAATATATCAAAAGGTCCAGACATAATCTATATGAATTAATTAAAATTTTCTCGCTATTTAAAAATTTTGTTTATAAATAAACATTTTTCTCGTTCCCCACAACCACTCGACTAGATATCTATAAAATTAACGTTTTGAGTATTTAATAACCAAATGTTTGTTAAAATATTCATGGATGAGTGATATTCAATTAAATTATCTACTTAATTAAATTTATTAATTTTGATTGATAATGAAATATTGAATCCTTCAATGATATTCAAGTCCTTCAATTTAATAAATATAATTATAATATTAAAATTTTTTTAGATTCTAAAATAATTATGAAAATGTAAAATGAATGTACTTTCGGATTTGAAATTATTTAAACTTAAAAAAAAAATTAATAAGTTCTTAGTTTCTCTTACATGATAATATACATATAATATAAATAGAAAGTATTGAGTTCATGTCAAAAATTCGATGTCGAGATTTTATTTATTTAAAAATTTTGATGGATATACACGTTTTACAGGATATACAGGTTCTTAAAATTAGCTGCAACGATTTTGATTAAAATTCAAAAATCAATTATTTATTAGATGCTCTTTAAAACGTATATTCTCATTTTGCGATTGAAATCTTCTGAAGACTACTTTACTCTTCATAGATAAGAAAGGAGAAATGGTTGCCATGGTAACAAAATATAAATAAACAAATACAGTTTATAAATTTTTCAAATTCAAATGTACCGTACTGTCGGAAACTCAATATATCTCGGCACCAAAAAATCTGGTGTGACAAGCACAGAACACAACTTTTGATTACCGAAAGTAAGACAAAGTAGTGTGATGTGCCACCAACCAGATTTTTTTTTTAATTTGAACAATTTTGGAATTTTTCTGAATAAAATTGCTAGTTTTAAGATAGTGGGCACAAAAAAAAGAAGAATTACAAAGAGGAAATTTTTATTGTTGATGTATAAAAAAAGAAAATTATTATCGGAAAAAAGATTCTAGATTTTTTTTCCTATACGAGTATATATAATATTATTTTATTTTTGTAAAAATCACTTTGAACTCAACACTTCACTGCGAAATAACGAAAAAGAGAAAAGTATTTTTTCTGATTTCTATTATAATCGTTTTAATATAAGGCGGAAATGACTAACGTAGAAGATTTGTACAAAAATGAATTAATTCTTAATATGGATTTACAAAATATTTTAATGGATAAAATATTCGATAAATATAAAAAAAAAAGTTTTAATAAAATTGAATATATATTTCATATATAGGGTAAGAGAAAGTAAAAACTACATTCATTTAGCAAAAATAATGATTATTTTTTGAAAATTATTTTTTTTTTAATTGTAATGGCATTAAGAATAAAAAGACGCATTTCAAAAAAGAGTTAGGCCTGCTCCAAAAGGGATTTTTCGAACCGGTAGTTGAGAAAAAATTTAGTAGTGGAAAAATAAGAGTGTGATTTACCGGTAAGCAAAATAAAATCAGAAGAACAAGACTTGAAATAGTGGAAAAAAAAAGAATTTCAAAATTTGAAATGATAAATTGAATAGAATCAGATGAAAAATGGAGAAAAATGCAATAAATAGGCTACTTATTAAAAAAAAAAAAAAATTAGAATTTTAAGAAATAAAATTTTTTGACATCATCAAGCGAACGATTATTTATTTTTTGTTTTAATAAACCACTGTGTACAGAAATATTCAAGTAATTAAAAAAAAAAAGAAATTTTATGATGATATGTGATAAAAATTTTATTCTTTAAAATAAAGAAAAAAAAATAATTTAGTACTCACCACGAGCGAAGGTGCTGCAGTGTGGACTGAGTAGTACTATAGCGACGAAAAAGGGCGCAAACACGTGATACCAGACGGCGGTGAAATTGCGTCCAGCGGGATTTTTGTGGGCCAAAAAGGCGGGCGGCCGCGACGGTCGCGGCATTGCGTGACGAGCCAGTTTTTCCCGGTTTTTATTTTCAAACTAACAATGAAAAAAATAAAAAATAGAGAGTGTTAAAACTAATTATTTATTCGAGGGTGTTTGTGTATGTGTGTGTGTATGGTTTTGCCGGTGTTGAGAAGATGACAGTGATCGTACGTGGATGAGGAGAGAGACTAGGCACGCGACGTTATAATCTTGGAGGCAAACGTATTGGATGCCGCTCCAAGTGCGACTGAAGAGTCGAGCGTCGAACGAGCGCCGGTGTTGGCCCCCCTCCCCCTTTCCTCCCCCCCTGCTCAGACCCGAGTGGTGGGGCCAAAGGCGGACTGCGTGCGCATAAAAAGAGAGAGACCAAACAGGCCCAGGGTCCTGAGATGAGACAAACTAACTTGGCCTAGGACCTAAGGCTTAATTGTCATTCGATTGCAATATCGCCACCCCCGAAACTCACCCTCTGCTTATTTTTATATCAATTTAATATCAAAATTTAGAAACATCGTCATTTTTCAATATGTATTATTTTATGATTAAGAAAATTTTATATTCATTAGAGGTTCATATTTTTAAATTTATCTTTACACTCTGCTAAAGATTTTTTTTTTCTCTCTTACCTCTATATATGTTAATATTTATAGAGAGAGAGGAAGTAATGGATTCATATCAAAAATTCTATATCGAGATTTTGATGGAAACAAGAGCGGATCCAGAGGTGTTTCTAAAATTAAAGGCGCATTCTGTACTTGATTGCCATAATATAAATACAAATCAAATTTTTAAGAATTAATTTTTAAAATTTTTAAAGTTTTACAATTTTAGAAAAAAAAGTATTTTTTTTTAAATCTCGGGGAGGGGGGGGGTAATTACTTCCCTTTAGCTCCCCCCCCCCCTTGTATCCACCCTTGGATGGATATATACGTTTTGAGGTCCCCTCAATCCAAAAAAGTGGTTTTCGCGACATGGTCGGTCTGTGTGTCTATGTTCAAAGTCAATTGATTCAAAATTTCCATAGGCTCTGTGAATTTTAAATGTTGACTGCTTGAAATAAACTATGGTTATTTATCAAAATTTTAATCTCATATTTATATATTTTATACACCACAGAGAATCCTAAATGAATACAAAATTTCATAAGAATTGGAAAACATTTTTTTAAATATGTAAAAAGTTTCACGGGGGACCCCCTTTTGAATCGAAATTAACATGCAAATCCCCATAGGGATTTAACATTGACTGAATGGAATGAAGAGCCGGAAAATGAATTTGAAAAAAAACTGTAATACTACAACTGTAACAAATCATATACAATTTTCCTGAAAAATTTTTTAAGAGCATCTAAAAAATAGTTGATTTATGTATTTTAATCAAAAAAAATTTTGAGAAAATCGAAAACTGCAGGCGAAAAAGAGGAATTAAAAAAAAAAAAAAAAATTAATTCTCATTGGGTTTTCTATCTTTTAGGCTTTTTATATTATTTTTTTAGCCATAATATATGTTGACTACGACAGATTTTTTTTTGATACATTCTCATTCACACACACATGCGCACAGTTTTCTCGGCAACTTAAGCCATATAAGACTTTATACGATAACCGTTATTTATGAATATTTTGGTATCCAAATGGCTAAAATAAAATCATCGGACTGTCTGGGGTCTGAACCCGCGACTCTTGGTATACAAATTGAAATTTAAAATTTTATTATTATTATTTTGTTTCTTTAAGGTATTTTTTGGCCAATTAAATTGAAATAAATTTTTCTTGTTTGGGACGGGAAGGGAACGCGGGAGACTAGCTACCGGTGGGAAGGCGGCCCAAAATTTTAATTAGTAATTATTTAAATATCAATAGGTTCTCACTCATTTATGCAACATATAACGAAGGACATACGAACAGCCATGCGTTTGATAAATTAACCTAATTTGTAAATATGACAAAAGACTCATGCTCGCTGGCTCTCAATTAATTTTGAATAAAATCACTTGTAAAAATAAATGCTGATGAAAGTTTTAAATAGAGATCTTAATACTTTTTCTGAATTGGGAATGCGGTCTGCTGAGTTCTCGTGTTTCTTTTTATTTCCACCCCCTTCCTTGATAATGAACCAGTTGGTTTTTGAAACTCCCAAGGGTTCCGCTGAGGGGGGTGAAGGGGGGGGTATTTAATTCCCCAGCAAAGTGCCATTTCGTTTAATCTTTTAAAAGGTCTCTTGAAGAAGGGTCCGGTGCCTTTTCAGGAAATAATCCCACCTCCATACACAACCGGAATTCACACGTGCTCATTTCTAAATATTTAATTTATAAATCCTATTTATGTTAAATTATTATAAAATTTTAATGAATAAAAAAAAAAAATACATACTTTTTTGCTCGATTATTCTCTTTGAAAAAAAAATTTAATTTCAGACTTTATTTTTAGATCTCTAATTATTTATAGAAGAGAGAGATTTGAAGATGGTGGGATTAAAAGAGCAATTAGGAAAGATAAAATTATTTAGGAAAGCATATATCTCATTATATATATTCACCTCGTGAAAATACTCCTCTGACTCTGTTGGCATTGATCAAATAAATTCACTTTCTTTATAAAAAATAAAATTTGTATCTAACATTTAGAGAGTAGAGATAAATTTAGTTATAACTTTTTTGTCCTGGGCGACAGATTGAGTTTAAATGTCTAAATAAATAAAATACAATTTTATAGAGGTGTATGTAAAATATTTTTTATGAAAAAATTTCTTAATTTTGAGTTTTTTTTTTTTAATTTTTGTAAGATTACAAATAAATAAGACTACAAACAAATAAGGATGCAATATAAAGGATACAAATAAATAAGACTACAAACAAATAAGGATGCAATATAAAGGATACAAATAAATAAGACTACAAACAAATAAGGATATAAATAAATATCTTAATACTAAGAAATAAGAGTATAAACAATTTTTTTTTAATAATATTATTTTATTGTTTTTTATGAAGGAGTCGATTGATTTCATTGTATTTCTCTCTAAGTTTTTTTTTTACTTTCTCTTACCTATGTATATATGTAATATATATATAGAGAGAAAGTATTGGATTCATGTCAAAAATTCGATGTCGAGATTTTGATGGATCTTCACGTTTTGAGGTCCCCTGAATCCAAAAAAGTGGTTTTCGCGACATGGTCTGTCTGTGTGTCTGTCTGTGTGTCTGTCTGTGTGTCTGTGTGTGTGTCTGTGAACAAAATATCTCAAGAACGAAAAGAGCTAGGAAGTTGAAATTTTATATTTAAGTTAGGCACCCCCCTGGGACGTGACACGAAGCTTTTGAACAAAATCGACCAAAAAGTACTAGCACTTTACTGATTCACTTTTTCAGTTTTTTTCGATTTTCTCAAAATTTGCTCCAACGATTTTTTTTAAAATTCAAAAATCAATTATTTTTTAGATTCTCTATAAAATGTATATTCTCATTTTGTGATTGAAATCTTCTGAAGACCACTTTACTCTTGTACTCCATAGAAAAGATAGGGGAAATGGTTGCCATGGTATCAAAATATAAATATTTTCCCATACTTATAAATTTTACACCTTGAATTCAATTGTACCCTACTGTCGGAAACTAAATACATGTCGACACAAAAAATCTGGTGTGACAAGCACAGTACACAACTTTCGATTACCGAAGGTAAGAGAAAGTTGTGTGCTGTGCGCCAGTCACACCAGATTTTTAATTTTATAATGTAGGTAGGGTCCCTGAAATTAGGCGCTATTTCTTTTATCTCTCTGAATCTCTGACAATTATGTAGCGGACATTCAAATAAAATATAATGTGGTACTGTACGGTGTTGCGTAGGATTTTAGGCAAGCACAAAGAGGATTTTGAACTATATTAAAACGGAAAAGGTGTGTATATGCTCGAGTATGGTTGATTCTTAAGCGGTTCATTAATGTGATTATTGATCTGCGTGATATAGGCTATGTAACTTAAATTTAAATTAAAAAATTATATTTTTACTTTGTTTGTATTTGATTATCTAGTTAATGTATTTACTAAATTTAAGAGAATATAATTTGAAAATAATCACTCTTGCCCTTGGAATTGTCTTTTAGAATATAATTTTTTGTTAATATAATTAAAACTGGTTAATATTTAATCCAAATGATTAAGCATCGAGAATTATGCATTAGAATACAAGTGAGTTGTATTATACATACTCCATAAACTCATTAATGCTCTCCACTTAATTATGACGTTAAATATATCTCTATATTTATAGATATCAAACACAATTAGGGAATACATTTTGAATATCGCAATCTGTAAAATTATGTAAAGTTATTATTAATATTCAATAACAAAATTTAATTAAAGGTAGAGGGTATTTAATATTTAAAAAATTTTCTAATTAATATTATAGCTAATTCATAATCTAAATCACGGATATATTTGAACAAAATTTAGGGTTTAGTATCTCGAAATTTTCTGTTCCTAGTTTAGCTTGTAAATTTATTTTAATAAAATTTTAAAAGTACATAACTCTCTGATTTTAAAATCAATTTTAAGATCAATTGAAAAATCATACAAAATATATGTTAATTTTGTAGTACCAGATAGAGAAATTTCGAAATTAATTACAAATTTTGCCGCTAATGACGCTATAGTGGCAGTATGGAGTTCTCTAATACAAAGGGGTTAACCCTTCCTTTGTTGCGCTTATTTTACGTTCCATTTGTTCTAAAAATAATAGTTCTAAGCTTCAATGTCTTATTAATAGGGAGCCTTTTTGTGGGACTACGACATGCACCACCCCCTGTCGGCAACATTTGTAACTAATTTCGAAACTTCCATATCAGATCTGAATAGCTTCCATATAAATCTTTTTTTCATTCTATTTATCTATCTTTTTTTTTTATTTTGCCCCTTTAGCCGCACTCCATTGGGCCAAAACGTCTACAAACTACATATTTCTCAAATTAATATAAACAATACAAAATTAATACAATATAAAAACAAAACGAAAGCAAAATTAATACAATAAAAAGCAAGACAAAAGCAAATTAAAACAATAAAAGGTTGTTGTTTAGAAGTTATATAAATTTTGAGTTTCATGGAATTCTTTAAAAAATAACACTAAAAATTCAAAATTTCACAAAAAAGATTAAAATAGATTTTTTCGGAATAAAAATATTATCAAATAAATATTAGTATTAATAATTCCCGGGTCTAGGTAGTTGAGCCTTTTGCTTTGATGCTCCATTCGTTATTTTAAGATTTCCTCTCCTATTCAGTGGTTAGGAATTAGTAGTACGTAGAATAAGGTAATGACTTGAACAAACAAGTGTCGGTGGCTTTGGTTTCTTGTGTTAAACACCACCACAATCTAGTATGGTAGAAGGGTCAGAAGCACAAATAACAAGAAATGCATTTTACAATCAATATAGAAGATAGAATTTAGAGGCTTCATTAAATTAATTTTCTACTTGAGGAGAATATGTCTGAATCCAATCTCTTAAAGGATAAAAAAGAATAAAAGATTTTTTTTATAGATCCAATCAAATGAAATACCAAGGATTGCAAAAAATAATTCTGAAAGATAGGCCACCCAAATGACCAACTCACTAATGTTTTTTTCGAACGTGTAGTATTGTAAATACAATATATTTCATATGTAAAAAATAAAGTGTAGATTTATTTAAAAAAATTTCATTTTGTTTATGATTGATACTCAATATCCTGTATATTAAATAATATAATTACCGATTTAGTTGTTGTTCTGAGTTTAACCCTCAACGTGCAAATTGACACATGGATTAGTTATCGACTTCAACTTGGATTAAAGCTAAACTCCCGGATTTTGATAATTATTAAATATTCATTTCTTTAGAAGAAAATCAAGAGAGAGAGAGAGAGATAAATTTTTAATTTTGCAAAATGCCAAGTAAAATTCAATTAAATAATAATCAACTCTCTCTTAATATGATAAAATAAAAATGAAGGGATTACATTAATACAAAATATGAAGTTTTATAAATCACCGATTTAACACAAATTTTCATTTATTTAATCAAACAAGTTGAATTTTTGTTTCTTGCCTTGAATTTTGATTTCATAAAAATATACAATTTTTTGAACGAAAAAAAAAATTTATTAAACAAAAAAAGAAATACTGTTCCATAAATTCGGATAGATTTTGTACTCTCTGAATTAAATCCTAAAAACTTTTGAATAATGGACGTAAAATTACTTATTTTATAAAAATGATAGAAAAAGAGCACAAATCGATTTCGAAACAAATTATTTGATTTAAAGCTAGTTTTAATTATTAAATCTAAAATTTAGTAACGAATTATTTAGTCTTTCGGCATCAGAGAGCTTTTGGACTAAATAGAATATTTCCAATTGCTGCGTTATCTGTTCGATATATTTATTAAATTAAAGTTATATATATGTCCTTAAATTTTTTTACTTTGTTCAAAAGTCTAAGTTTAAAATGTAAAACTTTTGAAAAAACATTAAATTTTTCTTATATTAAAATATTGATTTATAGAAAGGAGAAATCAGTAAAAAAAAAAAAAAAAACGAGTTATGATTGGAATGATAATAAGTTTTTTTTTTTTTTTTTTTTAATTTTAAAAATTATATTTTGTCAATTTAAAAATTGAAAAATTAAATCTCACATATTATTTTTTTATAATTCGTCATAATGTATCGGGTATGTATTAAATTTCAACTTTCTTATTTTTGTCGTCATGGCTTGTGACGTCATAACTTGTAGCGTCATGGCCTTTGACGTCACGGCTTGTAACGCGACATGCTGATAGAAAAACGAAAAAATTTGTGTCGATCAAAATAAAGTTTCACTTTAAAAAAAAAAATATATTTCTTCAAATTGAAAATTAAATGACTCCATAATTAATTCCAAAAGATATAAAATTTTTATTTTCCAAAAACGGATAGGCCTACTCGGAAAATAATATAATAGAACAAAAAGTTAGGTAGTAGTAGGGGGCCTGGGCTTCTCCCCATGGAGCAAAAAAGTTCATAGTCCATCACGGAATGCATTATTTTCTAACAAAGTTTGACTAGGCGTATAATTCAATCATGCTTGACAAGGGCTGGATAGTGTCCAAAATCACTAGGCCTAGAAAAATAATAAAGCAGAGGAAATTTAAGTGAAAATATATCCTATTTAGGACATTTATCCAAAGAAAAAAAGAACTTGAAATTATCATTTCGCCTTAACTAAAAGTTAAATAAACTTTTTTACTTTCTCTTACCTATGTATACAGTATATGTAATATATATATAGAGAGAGAAAGTATTGGATTCATGTCAAAAATTCGATGTCGAGATTTTGATGGATATACACGTTTTGAGGTCCTCTGAATCCAAAAAAGTGGTTTTCGCGACATGATCTGTCTGTGTGTGTGTGTTCAATTTTAAGCATGAAGGAATTGAGCTATGACGCTGAAATTTTATATTTAAGTTAAACATCCCCCGGAAGCGTGAAAATAAGCTTTTAATCAAAATCGGCCAAAGGGTACTAGTACTTTACTGATGTACTTTTTCAGTTTATTTCGATTTTCTCAAAATTCGCTCTAACGATTTTGATTAAAATTCATAAATCAATTATTTTTTAGACGTTCTTTCAAATGTATATTCTCATTTTGCTCTCAAAATTGTTTGTTTGCTATGGTAACAAAATATAAATATAAATTTTATATCTTGAATTCTAATAATATATTGGCGGAAACTAAATATATGTCGACACGAAAAATCTGGTGTGACAAGCACAGAACCAACTTTCGATTACTGAAGGTAAGAGAAAGTTGTGTGCTGTGCGCTAGTCACACCAGATTTTTTATACGTATATTCCTATATTATTATTATATCCATTGTTCAGAGGGTTTCAACCATTGTGATGGAATAATAGATGTTGATCAAAATAATTTTTATACCTCATAATAATAGCTAAAGTTTGTTCAAGCAACAGTAATTAAACTCAAGGTCTCAGGTTTGATTCCCGAATTAAATGCCTTTCTCTATAATAGTCATGAAATTTAGACAATTAACGAGATTATTGCCAAATGGTTTAATAAACTAGTTATATTTCAAGAAAAACATCATCTATCAACAAGGATATTATAAATATTATGAACAATACACTTAAAATTTAAATAAGTAAAGTTTTCAATTAAATCTTTAGAGAGACTTTAAAGTCCCCTCCCCCCCCCCGTCTCCCCCTATTACCGTCACCCTGGTAGAAGATGTTCTTCTTAAAACATTACCCATAATAAAATAGGATATAATTATCTTCATAAATGCCTTTTTAAGTTATTCCGCTATATAAATTTAAGTATGGATGAATATTATTTCGCTCTCGTATAAATAGGCCTAAGATTAAGTTTAAAGTTTACTATACTATATTAACCATATAAAACATCTTTCTCTCTGTCTTTAATAAAATTTTTAACATAAAATAATAAATGAGAAAGCGAAAAGTAAAAGAAATTGTAAATATTTTTACTTTCTCTTACCCTATATGCATATATGAAATAAATCGAATGTATTGCGATCATGTAAAAAATTCGATGTCGAGATTTTGATGGATATACTTGTTTTGAGGTCTCCTGAGTCCAAAAATGTAGAAAAGAATTTACAGTAGTAAATTCAAAGGGGCGGGCGCTCTGCTCTCACTGTGAATTTTCTTGACATTAATAGAGGTTATTCCTCCACATAGAGCCTCCTATGCATTTGTCTACTAAATTTGCAAACGTATGCTTTCAAATATTCTTTACAAAACAAAAAAACATTTTAAAATTACAATTTTCTTCAAAAAATAGAATATTTATTGTAATTTTACATACATTGTATAGTAATTTTCTCTAAAAATTGTGTTGTAATTTTCGAAAGGAGTTTGGGATTAATAGAACCACGTCAAATTAAGTAGCTTAAAAAAGTATAGTCTTCTTAACAAAATTAGTCGAGATGGTAAAGGCGTCGTACAAGTTCATATATGAAGGAGCTCATTTTCAAATCCCTTGAGGGACAAGTTTTTTTCTCGCTCGTGCCAGATTGCTTTCTAAAATTACAAAACATTTTATTTTAATTTTCAAACGTCTTTCTAAAATTACAATATTTTTGTAAACGAGTTCTTCAGACTTACTAAATTTAGTATGATTTTGTTTATGTAATTTGCTTCCTACACAAAAATTGTAATATTACCAAAATTTTTTTTAAAGTGTATAAATAAGTTTTTTAATAAATTTTTCAGCCCCTAAAATTTGCCGCTAATGGCGTTGCTTTAGTCCGCCTCTTCGGAAATATAGTCCTGATTATAATCGACCGCCTGCTTAACAAAATGATAAGTAATTCCCACAAAGTCGAATCTTGAAAAATTATTTTTTATAGGCCTACAGTTTGAAAATTTAATAAAATATTTGTTTAATAAACTGTACTTTAAGTTGGATGATTTAATTTTCATAAATATTGTCCTACTTGTAATTAATTTCGTAAAAATCAATAAATAAATAAAATAGAAAATACTTAATTAGTATAGATAATATTCAACAAGACTGTGAATGTTTTTTTTATTGGTGAGACGAAACATCCCATGGCCCCCGTGAATCGAACCCAGGATCTCCGCCTTTCCGGGGCATAGGCGTGTTATCCATTGCACCAGGCCACCGGACCCATAGCACGCCTATGCCCCGGAAAGGCGGAGATCCTGGGTTCGATTTCCGGGGGGCCATGGGATATTTGGCCTCACCAATAAAAAACACTCACAGTCTTGTTAAATATATCTATGACTTGTTTAGTCCGAACCGAGGTATTTTGAATACTATTATCTTATTCAAAAATATAGATCTCGAAAAATATATAGATAATATTATTAATTTTATTCAACATTCTTTGAAAAGATTTACTGAAGGGAGCCAAAAAAGTACAAAAAGTGATTTAGAAAATTTCCAATTATGTGTGCTTATTTTTTAAAGATAATACTGATAACAATATAATTTTTATCATGAAAAAGAAATTTAATTTTATTTTATTATAACTAGTAATAGATTCAGTTTTGTATTTTGTTATTATTATTAAACTGCCCTATGCTTGGTTTTATTTACCCGAACACATTCAAAAAGTATTATTATTTACTACACGCAGGATACCTATAATAACAATAATAGTAATCCACTTGGTGTTATTATACTCGATGACATTTCATATGCCGACTTTCAATCGGGATGAGGCAACTCTCTCTCTCTCTCAACCCTCTTGGTTGTGGTGAGGATGCTCCCGAGAGACCCATCAGAGACCCACCCTGTTTCCGCCCTCCCGGCGTTAATAGAAAAGCCTATATGGCGTCATTGCCATCGGAATAAATCACGGCTTAATGGGGTCTTCCACGTGGATATTACAGTCAGGCTTGCAACCAGAGCCGCAAACAATATTTATTGTTTTCAATTAATTATTTAGTAAAAAAGAAATTGACATATTTTCAGAACCTTTTCATTAACAGAGAATATTGGAGTTTATTAAAAAAAAAAAGTTCATTTTTTAATCATTCGGTAAAAATCGGAGCGTATTTTTTTAATGATGTTACCACTTCCAATACTTTGGTTGTTTAATTATACACTCAGAGTCCGTAAGCCTTAATTAGGTCAACTAAACAAAGAAATTTAAATAAATTGCAAAAAAAAAGTTGTTAGATTTTAGAGTCAATGTCCTTAATTTAAATTCCATTGTAAATAGCTATTCACGGAAGATTGGATAAAATAGAAATTACTAAAATAAAACTAAAAAATATATTTTATAAAAAACTATTTCCAGAATTATAATTATTATTAAAATACTGTACTTTCAACAAAAGTACAAAAATAACTTATTAAATTCAATTAGTTACCAAAATTTTAGTAGCCTGAACTCTTTAGAGCCACTATACAGTCGGTGCCACTATTAACACCACCTAGAGCAGCGGTCGGGGAACTTTTTTAATCATTACCCCAAAATATTTTTGAAGTTGATATTACCCCATGACGAAGAGCAAAAAAAAAATCGCCTCTTTTTAGCATCTTTCATATTAAATACTAACAGGTTTATAAAATAGCAAATTAAAAATATATACTTTTTACTCACAAAAGTTTCATTTTTACCCCCCAAAAATTTTGTTTTTACCCCATTTGGGGTAATTTACCCCGGTTCCCCGACCGCTGACCTAGAGGCTCCTGCATTTAGACAACCAAAACGCTTAGCTGTAAGAATTGTTGTCTAAAAAGTTGATTCCACTTCAAGTCAAATAAAGATTTTTTTAATTTTACCTTCTAAGGCCATTTAGGGTTCTATAATTATATATATTTAATTAATTTATATACCGATGGCTACCTTTATTTATTTTAAATTTGTTTTGGCTGTCTAAACACCGAGCTCTAGAGCAGTGCCGGCTCTAGGATTTTGGCGCCCCGATGCAGAACAGTAATTGACTCCTAACAACTTTAAAATTTTGCAATTACTCGCCTTCGGCGGAAAATTTTTCCCTCTCATGAAAATCATTTTACCTTTTTTTTATAGAATCACGGAATGTTTTCCGCAGTGGGAAAAATTTTATTTACGCCCCTGAATGCAGGAATTTGCGAATTTGCTCACCCAAGGCGAGCAAGGAGGTCCAGGGGGTTAAATATTGCGTAAATTATGGTGCCCTTATACGGAAGTTCCCCGATGCGACGCATCTTTTGCTTACACGTAGAGCTGCTCTATAGAGATAGTGTTAAGGTATAAAACCAAAAAAGTGGGTTAGGCCGTTCTGGCGCTGAAACCCTCATATATACCCGGTATGGTTATGTGTGGGTAAAGAGACTGTTCTTAGGGAACACTCTTTTGGTCTTTAAGGCCTTGTGAGATACCACACCATACCTAGAGGTGAGAGTATCTCCAACTTCTCTAAAAGAAGTCAAGACATTGTCAATGATGGATAATTTTTAACGAAAAGCAAAATTTAAACCCGAATTGATCTAATGCCCCGGAGACTTCGTCAGTAATTTGTCAAACCCTTTTTTAAAACTAAAAAGGACCTCTTTCTTTACCTTCCAGGGCTTCCTGGCCAACCCAAGAGCAGCCAACGTTCCCTTAGATTCCACCGAATACTGCCACGAGAGCCGAGGACACCAGTTTCGGAGCTTATGGCCTAGAGTGAAGGATAATATCGGAGCTTACTGTACTAGTATATATAACAAATAATTATTTATGTATACAATAGTTGAGTAATGGTATATATAGTTTTCCTTAATTATTAGCAAAGGGTTGAAGAGGAGATTTCTATAACTAATCGTAGCCTGTCACTAAGTATTAATACTATTTCTAATCAAACCCTTTCTAAATTAGATCCCTAAGACAGGATTATTCAGAGAGATATAATTATAACCATATTAAAAACCATACCCAAATACCTATATATAGGCAGAAGGTTGCCCAAATACTCGTAACATGTTAAGCTTATATGAGACTTATAAACTAGTAGGCCTATAGACCACCACTAAAGGTGAATGAGGTCAAGCGAGGCTTTTAATTATTGATTTTATTAAGTTCTATTAAATTTAATTAATTTCCTTAAAATTTTAAATCAATTTTTTGAGGTTATTCTTTTTCAAATTTCATTGACAACGGCGATGATCAATAATGACTTCAGTTTGAGGAGTTTGTTTCATTATTATTTTATCAATTTCAAAAGGTTCAATTCTACCCCCCCCCCCCCCCCTCTAATATTTAATGACCTAGATATTTTCTCTCTTATGTCACCCGACTATTAAATAACTCGCATCCTAACTAAATTAATCATTCAACTCAGAGGAAGACTTAACTAGCGATCTGTTCTCTGTTGATTATGAGTCATTTATTAATTTTGACAGATTTAAGTCAAAGTTAATTTCCTTAAAATAAACCAGCTAATGTAATAATATTTATAAAACAAAGATTATACATTTATTTTCTTAAGATCAATCATCTCATTTAAAAAATTAGAAAAAAAAAATCGAAACACTTAAAAAAAAAAAAAGAATTTTTATGAATTGATGATTGAGATTTTGACACTTGATCAGTTAAAAAACAATTTCAAGGGGTGGATTAAGGGCCGGTTGCTTCATATTTAGTCAACGAGCAAACTTATCCGTCCGATGGCATATCATAGATATAATAAACGAGTACCATTCGAGTTAAAAAAAAATGACTTTTTTCCAAGGGCGGATCCAGAGGAGTTTCTCGGAAAGGGGGGATAATCTGGTGTGATTGGTCGCACAGCACACAATTTTTTCTATCTCGGGGGAGGGGGGGGTGTAGCTCCCCTTGTATCCGCCCTTGCTTTTCTCACATATAATTATCTCACATCTCAGATATAAGGAAAGTAATGTGAAGTTTGTAATGTGGTTTTAAATATTGCGCCTTTGGATTTATGTATATGTACCTCTAACAAAAAAAAAGATAAATTCCATGATTTATTTTAAATTCACATAGAGCTTATTTAATTTTGTTACTATTAAAATATATATTTTTTTATAAATCATATTTTTTTTATTTCTCAAAGAAAAAAAAAATTATAGTGGTCGTAACCTGGCTCAAGCCCGTTACGTCACAAG
The DNA here is from genome assembly GCA_023213315.1 of Euborellia annulipes. Taxonomy (NCBI): domain Eukaryota; kingdom Metazoa; phylum Arthropoda; class Insecta; order Dermaptera; family Anisolabididae; genus Euborellia; species Euborellia annulipes. The sequence continues at coordinate 16,000 of JAKCPI010000711.1, forward strand.
TTAGCAACTTAATAAAGGTATAATGTTTAAAAACTATTAAAAATTAAAATTAAAATCACATCAAATAAATTCTATTACAAATTAAAATAATTAATTAAAGCTAATTTTTAACAAAAATTTAAAAAAATAAAACAGGCCTGTGCTTCTACTTTCACCCCTTAGTTAATTAAGCCTTATACCTAGCTTAGTTAACTACGATCAGGCCTCTTTTTTAATCATATGATTAGCTTAACTACAATAAATGTGAAAAGACTCGAAAGTATTAGTCAACTAGCTTCTCCGGGGATAGCTAGTTAATTAGATGTGAAGCAACCAGTCCTTAGTCATAATTCACTTAAGGTGCGCTTCTCGGGGTGCTAATTTTGGGAGATTCCAGCGGCCACAATTGAAGCTCAAATTTTTTTTTTAATAAAGCTATTTAAAATACAACTTATAGAAGCTATTTTTTTGATTTTCGAAAAAATAAATTTTTTTTTTTTTTGATTTATCGCATTAAAGAAAAGATATTTTTAAAAAATTCGCTCTATATCTTATAGATAATTAAATTAGTAATCATTGTGTTAAAAAAATAATTAATTTTTTACCCTTAATTAATTTGCTGAAATCTTTAAAATGAAATGGAATAAATCCCTTGTTTTCCTATGGAAAAACTAACGCCATCTCTTGCCGCTTTGAGTAACTCGGTAGTCAATCGTGTTCTAACGGCTTTTCGAGACGCGCACCTTGATATTTTTCAATTTTATTCTCTTTTTTTCGCCAATAGAAAAAATAAATTTTTTTTCGAGTGAAAAAATTATTTATACGCTCTAGAACATTTTGTTATAAAGTTACTCTAACCTCTTATTAGGGGGTTGTAACATATGTCACCCATTAATAGCAAACCCTCATAGAGCCGCTATATTATTTTGACATTATTGCATTAAGAAATGAGACCATTAGGGGGAAGAGCGCTAAGAATGGGAAATCTAAGGGAGCAATAAAGATAACAATAGAATAGAAAGTGAGTGCCTTGTCGCATTAATGTTAGTAATTATTCTTAATAACATTTTATCAATATTCGTTGTAAGAATATTAGTTATCAACATATAGGCTTAACTTTATTATTTAATATTATATTCAACTTGAAAAAATGTCTGCCGACATATAAACAGCCCTTAGACAATTTGTTCCCACTATCTCGATTGAGTTAACATATTCAGTGCATGTACATTTGAACAAAGATAACGTTACGACTCGTCTCAATTGTAAAAAAAATAAAAATTGAAAGTGTAAAAAAAATCTGGTGTGAGAGATCGCACAACACTCAACTTTAAAATATTTATATTTTGTTACCATAGCAACAATTTATCCTATCTTTCCTGTGAAATACAAGAGTAAAGTGGTCTTCAGAAGATTTCAAGGTCAAAAAGAGAATATACATTTTAAAGAGCATCTAAAAAATAATTGATTTTTGAATTTAATCAAAATTGTTGGAGCAAATTTTGAGAAAATCGAAAAAAAACTGAAAAAGTGCAGCAGTAAAGTACTAGTACTCTTTGGTCGAAGATATGAAAATCCTCAAAAGGTCGGTTGCTTTACTTCTAGTTAATTAGCAAACTTGTTCAGCAGATACAAATCATTGATATAATATTCTAAATAAGATCACCTTGAACCTTCGAGTTAAAAAAAAATAGTTTTTTCACATACAATTAACTATCTGAGTTGCCCCCAGGCTTGGCGTAGTTGGTAGCGCGCCTGCCTTGTATACTAAGGTCGGGGGTTGAGTGTTTTTTTATAAAAAAAAAAAAAAAAAAAAAAAAAAACTATCTGAGTTATAAGGAAAACTTTGTAAAGTTAGCAACTTATCAAAAGTATAATTTTAAAAATTATTAAAAATAAAAATTAATTCAAAATTAAAATAATTAATTAAAGCTAATTAATTTTTTTTTAATTAAAAAATTTCTAAAATAAATAAACAAGGCTTGTGTTTCTAATTTCGCCCCTTAGTTTTAAGACTTATACCGATAGTTACTAGATCTCGGCTATTGTTTATCATATGCTTAGCTAACTAGATGTGAAAAGACTCGAAAATCATAGTCAACTAGCTTATTTGGAGGATAGCTACTCTAGTTGATTAGATGTGAAGCAACCGGCCTGAAATCGATTAACCAAGAGTTAGTTAATTACTTGAACTTGAGTGATGGAACTAGCCCTAAGATTAAACTTTTCATTACTCTTAATTATTTTATTTTTAAAGATAAATAAATACGCTTTCGTAATCATTTATTATTTTTTTTTTTCGAAAGATCCATCATTGAAACCTAATTGATTTTTGATCCAAACGAAATTAATTTCACTCGGTGTGTGCCGTCAGAAAAGATTTTCGGTAATACAAGCTCAAAATATAAATCACAGCATTTCCACTCAACAGGTAACAGCGGAGCATGTTCAATAATGCAGTGATTGATTCAAAAGAAATAGTTCCCATTTAACTATCCATTAATTAATTTTGTTTGACTTTTACTATTCAATCTCTTCTAGAGTAATTTATTTTCCATTTCTTTGGAATTTAGATCTTTATGTAATTAAAATGTTTTATTATCGTTATACCAGAGATAGAAGAATTTTAATTGAGCCTATTAAGTCAATGGGTTTACTAAAGTAGAATTTTTTTTTTTTGAAGATAAGCGGATATGGCGATTTATAATTTTTATTTTTCAGCATTATTATGTATAATTAATAGTAAGGGGAAAGTATTAGTAAATAAAGAATTATATATATCATGTGTTGGTCCATGAGGTAATTATGAAAAACATATAACCAAGTATTTATTAATTTAAATAAGCGAAAAATGTAGGTACCGCCGGGAGTTGCACCACGGATCTTGTCGATTTACGCTCAACATGCCCTACTGTTGGACCACAGTACGCACTCGCTTATTTAAATTATGATAGATCGCTGATTTCAGTCTACTAGAGAAACGCCGCTCAAATCAAGCGTTCAGATTTCTCCGCTACTGAGGCGCGATCTAGATGGACGTTTGTGTGCGTACTGTGGTCCAACAGTAGGGCATGTTGAGCGTAAATCGACAAGATCCGTGGTGCAACTCCCGGCGGTACCTACATTTTCGCTTATTTAAATTAATAAATACTTGGTTATATGTTTTCATAATTACCTCATGGACCAACACATGATATATATAATTCTTTATTTATTAATTGCATAATTGAGTTAATTTCTCAAAACGTCCGCCTCAGTAGCGGAGAAATCTGAACGCTTGATTTGAGCGGCGTTTCTCTAGTAGACTGAAATCAGCGATCTATCATAATTTAAATAAGCGAGTGGTACTGTGGTCCAACATTAGGGCATGTTGAGCGTAAATCGACAAGATCCGTGGTGCAACTCCCGGCGGTACCTACATTTTTCGCTTATTTAAATTAATAAATACTTGGTTATATGTTTTTCATAATTACCTCATGGACCAACACATGATATATATAATTCTTTATTTATTAATTGCATAATTGAGTTAATTTCTCAAAACGTCCGCCTCAGTAGCGGAGAAATCTGAACGCTTGATTTGAGCGGCGTTTCTCTAGTAGACTGAAATCAGCGATCTATCATAATTTAAATAAGCGAGTGCGTACTGTGGTCCAACATTAGAGCATGTTGAGCGTAAATCGACAAGATCCGTGGTGCAACTCCCGGCGGTACCTACATTTTTCGCTTATTTAAATTAATAAATACTTGGAAAGTATTAGATTTAACTATTAAACCCTCATTGTTTTATAATTGTAAATTTCAGGTAATAAGGATCCCTGAAGAGCAAAAAAATCTTAAGGTGCGAGAATATGTATGTGGATAACTTTTTAATTTGCTTATATATCTCTCTGAGGAGTTAGAGATAGGAAATAATGTAATTTCACAGGTAGGAGTCCGGTTGGGTTTGAGGTGTGTGTCTCCGTGCACAGTACCATCTCGTTTAAATAAACGGGGATCCCGATAGGAATTTCAAATAACTAATTACCTATCTCTGAATTGGGAGCCATATTTATTTAAAGTTTGGAGGGAAAGTGGTGTAGGTTTTACGTAAATACATAGAAATATTTAATTTATATTTATTTAAATTAATTGTGAATGTTAATATAAATTTAAAAAAATTCTTTGTTTCGTACTTTTTCCCACTTTTGAAAGTATTAATTGTTAAAAAGTTATTCTCATTTGAGAGTTTGTTAAGAATTTATCTAGAATGGGTCTTTTATTCCCAAGAATTTAGCAACTAGAATATATTGAATATAAAATTTTAATAAAGGTCATACCCACCCTCTTTAATCTAGGATGTATTATGCGATTTCTTGGAGTTCCAAATAACATTTTCCTACCCTTCTAAGAAAATAATAAACCCTCTTGGAGCATAATGAAGCTCAAATCATAGTTGTCATAAAATAATTTTATTTTGCAATCAATATAGTATTTTGCTTTTATCTTGTATTAATTTTGTTTTCGTTTTGTTTTTAGACTGTATTGTTTATATTAATTTGAGAAATAAGTATTTTGTAGACGTTTTGGCCCAATGGCGTGTGGCTAAAGGGGATGAATAATAAAAAAAAAATAAATCAATATATATCAGCTCTCAGTTTTTGGACAGAGATTTTGCTTCTTGTTTGGGGTCTTGTGACAAAATATTAACAAATGGCACTGGATGCAGAAAAAGACCTGTAAATACTTTCTCTCTATATATTTCATATATAGGGTAAGAGAAAGCAAAATATACTATTCTTCTCTCTCTATTCCAATATAATTTTTTCATTTTTTAAATATTTTTTTTAAACAATTTAACCGGCTTAATGTTAGCTTAAACAGATGAAAAAGCCCTTGTCTGTGTTCTGTCCGGAAAAGTGGAGTATTGGTAATCTCTAGAGGCCGCAGAGTAGCGGCGTGAGACTGAGGCCAAAAGGGCCGAACGGTAGAGGAGGCAAAGGAGAATCCTAACAGGGTCTAAAGGGCCCAGGGCTGAAAAGGCGTTAGCAGTTAGCAAGTTCTGTGAGGCCAGATGAGATTGGGTCCAGAGGCCGGGAATTTACCGGAATTAGTCGATCGAAATAATCCGCCCCTGCCTCCCACTCCCAGACTATAGGAATTTTGACAAAACCTTCTAACTGCATGTTTACAAAGCTTCTTACAATTCTATTAATAAAACAAAATAATATTAATTCCATCGTCTACTGAAATATAAATTTTATATATAAATACCAATTGTTTTAAGCAGGGCTTCTCGCTACCCCAAGGTTTCGTTAAGCGACCTCTTTTGGAGTTGCGACCCATAGTTCAAGAAGCCCTGGTTTAAAGGGTAGAAAGTCTCATAAAGAGTCTTAAAATTAAATTTATAATATTATTTTTTGTCACTTTTTTATCTTTTTTTTTTTTTTTTTATTTATTCGGCCAACAGCCAGAGGCTTTTTACCCTTTATTCTAAAGTTAAACGTGATTTTAAAAAACAGATGCAAGAAGAGATTTGGAACAATTAATAGAAAAATTTAAATTTGTTAGAAAAATAATGACCAATGCAGCTAGTTTTTATTTCAATTTCTACTAAAAAACAAGGTCGACCATGCTCGGTCAAATATTGGACCATCTTCATGGCGAGGTTAATGTATATCTTCACTTCCAGACATTAACTTGGACCTGAAGATGGTCCCATATATGACTGAAACGTCGGCCCTGGTTTTGATAATAAATTGAAATAAAAACCAGCTGCATTGTTCATTATTTTTCTATAAAATTTAAATATCAACATTCAGCTATTCTATACCGGGTGTCCCACTGAAAAAAATAATAATAATAATTTTTGAAATAAAAAAATTAAATACTCGAAATAAATGACAGAGAAGTTTCAGAGGAATTGTTTTGGTTAATTCATAAAATAATTTTTATTATTATTGAAATAAAAAATGCAAAACTCAGGAAAAATGACAAAATATGGTCGGCTGATTAATTTCGAGTAATTAGTATAATAATAATTATTATTATTAAAATAAAAAAAATTAGAGGTTTAAGAAAAATGACAAAATATCGTCAGCTGATTTATTTCGGGTAATTACAGAAATAATAATTATTATTATTTAAGCCCGGTCCAGACGCTCCGTTTTGCACAACCTTTTGTCTGCGCAGTTCAACACGTTGCAGTTAAAACGTTGCGTGTGGACAGGAAATTTGCGCAGTTTTGAGCCCGGCGGGAAGACGGTACAGTTGCAGCGATAACTGAGCAAATTAGCTTTGAAATCCATGACCTGTGCGGACAAGTCGGTGCATGTGGACGCTTGCTCCATGTTCCGAATCGTTTTGTTCCTCAGTTTTCCCTAATCACTCCACGATGGCTGACCTTCGGCAATGTTCTAGAGAGTTTTTAACTGATTCTATTGCACTTTATGAGTTTCCCATGTATTTGGCGTGTTAAATCGAAGGAGTATAGTCACAGGGAGAAAAAAGGGGGAAGCTTATGAAAAATTAGTAGAAAAATTCAGAGAAATCTATGCAACCCGAACGCCCGGTTCTTCTAAGATGTTCTAATCTTTTTTTTCTAACGAGAGAGCATGCAAAAATTGACCACAGGAGAACCTCCCCCATGACGATATCACACAAGACTGAGCAAAAAATACAAATATGACCGCCTGCACCGTCTGGACACTCAAAATTAGAACGTTTTAACTGCAACGTGTTGAACTGCGCAGACAAAAGGTTGTGCAAAACGGAGCGTCTGGACCGGGCTTAAAATTAAAAAATTAAAACTGAGGAAAAATGACAGCGTGTCGTCAGTTAAATTATTTTGGTTAATTGATTAAATCATAATTACTATTATAGAAATAAAAAAATTAAAGACCCAGGAGAATGAACTGAGTGTCGTCAGCTGATTTATCGTTTCCAATTTAATAATAATAATAATTATTATTATTATTATTATCATTCCTATGTTATTTTATAATTCAAAAATTCCTTAAATATTGAAAAATAAAAAATAAAAATTAAGTGAGAGCCGGCTCGTGCCTCGGTTTCATTCCTGTGATTTTTTTAAATTTAAAAATTGCTACTTTATCAAAAAAAATTCCAAACATGGATTTTTGGGCTCACTGTCAGAATATTTTTCTCTTTCGATCCCAACAATGGGGTGCGTGACACCTGGGACACCCTGTATACCTCCTTCGAATAGAAAAATTCATTACAAATTTGGGTTGCCTACTTTCAAGTAAGTAAAAATCAATTTATATAGGTTTAGTTTATTTTATTTGACTGGGTGGTTAGAATTTGGAAATGCTTTATCTACCAAATCAGACAAATTTTAAAATGATACAAAAAAAAAATTTCAATGTAGAAATTTTTTTCATAATAAGAGAAAAATTTAATTAAACAAATATTTCCTAGTATAATCTCACTTTGAAAGTAAATTTCCATAAACAAAGAACTATAACCCGAATATATTCCCCATATGTCCTGTCATAATATACTTGGCTCTCACAAATATCCTCCCTTATGGCTTATTGCTGCGTATTTCGAGTTATAAACATAAACAAACAAGACCAGTAGACTAAATTTTTGGTCCCCTTGGAAGCATGTGTGTCTTCCAGATCTATTACAATATTTACTTTTACTCTTGAGATAATGAAAGTGACTATTCAAAACTCGGAGAGAAACTTTTAGCTTACATTTTATTGATTCCAATATAAATATATTAAATAACTTGAACATTTTCCAATTTTTAATCCCCTCTTGACGCTAAATGCTAGTCAACCTGAACCTGGAGCTCTAAAAAAAATTCCAAACTTCTGACTAAACTGGAATTATAATTTCAACTTTGTTAAATATAAATCTCATTTAAATACTAAATCACTATTTTAAATTGATTTTATTAATTAGATATAGTGCAGCTTTTTTATTTTTTTGTTAAAGGTCTTTTCGACCATTTCTGATGGTCCTTTTTATTGTTATCCAGTTCAAGTGAAATTTTTGTTTCTCATGCTATGGGCCGGGAGTTTGCTGTCCTGAGCTAGAAAAATTAATTTCAATTGAATTGGTAACCAATAGATTGAAATAAAGAGAAAGGGGACTCAAAAAAAAGAAGAAACAATTAAAAAAAAAAAATACCTTTAGTGATACTACAGTTTAAAAAAATGAATTGATTTCACCACATTCTAAGGATTGGAGGTTCGTTACCAGTTTTGAGCGATATTATAAATTTATTGAAACTAGATACGTTACAAATTAATTTGAATAAATAAAAACTGGAAAATAGCCCACGGGCGTGGTGTAGAGGTTAGCGTGCTAACCTCATATACCAAACGTCGCGGGTTCGGACCCCAGGCAGTCCGATGATTTTATTTAAGCCATCTGGATACCAGATGGCTTAAATAAAAATGCCTGGACCCTAATATATAAATTCATATATAACGGTTATCGTAAATGTCTTATATGGCCTGAGCTGCCGAAAAGACAGTGTGAATGTGTGTGTGAGTGTGAATGAGAAAAAAAGTGTGAATGTTTAAAAAAAAAAAAAAAAAAAAAAAAAACTGGAAAATACCGAAAAAAAGTGTTTATAAAAGGATTATTTTAAAATAAAGTGTAAAGAGAAATGGTATCAAAAAAAAATTTAAATTTCTAACCAAGAAAAAAATTCTACTCATCAAATGTACTTGAACCACTAATATTCGAATTTAATCCTAAATGGTGAATATAGTGTTACGTTAAAATGCTAATAAATAAAATAAAAAACAAGGGGGATAAAAAGGATACGATATAAGTAATTTCAGAGAATGAAGAATTTGTTATCCAATTTAACAATTAAATTCAGCAATGCCTTTTGGTCGTTGGTAGACGATGGTAGAGTTCTTGCCTCTTGGGCTAGGGTTCAGGGATTGGCAATCTATCTCAAAAATTTATTTTAATTGAATTGGTTACCCATCGCCAATGAGGGATGGTGTCAAAATGGCCTCCGATGTCAAAAAAAGAATGTGGTTATTAAAGCTTGTATGGTTTGGATTATTATTATTATTATGAGAGTTTTTAATTATAAACCACATTTTATTATTAATTAATTAAAAATATAAATACTGTACAACATTTGAAGTCGTTTCAAGTATTGTTCACTTGCTCCGAATCAAGTGAACTGGGGTCGGAATTCACTTGAATGATTGCAGAATAAGCAGTCGAAACGTTGTACAGATATTTATATTTTTAATTAATTAATACAAAATGTGGTCTATAATTAAAAACTCCCATAATAATACCAAAAAAAAATCTGGTGTGAATGGTCACACAGTACACAACTTCCTCTTGCCGAAGGGTGCTTGTCACACCAAATTTTTTGTGTCGAGATATATTTAGTTGCCCTTAGCACCTGAGTTCCACTACTGAACTACGAATGTTTCCACATCAGTAAAGTGTACTTCAAACAATTTTCACGAAAAATTTCACTGAAATGAAGAGCATATAAAAAATAGTTGATTTATGAATTTTAATCGAAATCGTTGGAGCAAATTTTGAAAAAATCGAAAAAAACTGAAAAAGTACATCAGTAAAGTACTAGTACTTTTTGGCCGTTTTTGTTCAAAAACTTATTTTTACCCCTTGGTAGGGTGCCTAACTCAAATATAAAATTTCAACATCCTAGCTCTTTTTGTCCTGAGATATTAAAAAAAACTTTTTGTTATTAATTTTTACTTTCTTTTATTATAAATTTCAATAGTTTATTTGATGCATGGAACAAAATTATATTTAATTAAGTAGATGAGTTAGTTAATTGTGCTGGAGCCCAATCAATTGATTATTAATTAATAAAGCATATCTGATATTATTATTATTAAGCTTTTGATGGTAGATTGGACAAAATAAATCTCCCTTAATATTTGGAGGATTCGTTCCTCGAGATTTGCTTTCTGAAATCCGCAAATCGAAACGTGACTAGAACACCAATGCCACCTGAAGATTGCATTCGAATGGGGTTTCGGATCCGACCTGTCCATATCGACCAAAACGACCGGGTCTTTAAGTGAAAAATTGCTTGTACTTTCTCGTTTCTAACCAATTCAAGTACGCCTTTCTTTTATATATTATTATTTCAAAAAAGGTTTATGGAGGTCGAAATAATTTTAAAAAAAAAATGCTGACAGAGAATTTTTCTAATTTAAGAATTTATAAAAGTTTATTTATAAAATGCTTAAATGACTTGGCCTTTTATTTATTTTAATTATAACTAGTGCCTATTAGTAATCTAAAGATTAAGTTTCAAAATCCAGGTCTAGAGGAAGCTGAGAAAAAGGATGTGAGCAAAAAAAAAATAAATAAATAAAAGGAAAACATCAATAGCCTAAAAGATAGGCAACCAAATGAGAATAGTGCTATATCATGGTTGCATATTCTCAAGGCGTAAAGAGAAAAAAAATGATATAAAAAAAAAAAAATCTGGTGTGACTGGCGCACAGCACACAACTTTCTCTTACCTTCGGTAATCGAAAGTTGTGAACTGTGCTTGTCACACCAGATTTTTTGTGTCGACATGTATTTAGTTCCCGGCAGTAGGGAATATTTGAATTCAGATGTAAAATTTATAAGTATGGGAAAATATTTATATTTTGTTACCATGGCAACCATTTCTCCTATCTTCTCAATGAAGCACAAGAGTAAATTGTGCTTCAAACAATTTTGAGGGCAAAACGAGAATATACATTTGAAAGAGCATCTAAAAAATAATTGATTTTTGAATTTTAATCAAAATCGTTAGAGCGAATTTTGAGAAAATCGAAAAAAACTGAAAAAGTACATCAGTAAAGTACTAGTACTCTTTGGCCGATTTTGATTAAAAGCTTATTTTTCCGGTCCCGGGGGTGTTTAACTTAAATATAAAATTTCAACCTCCTAGCTCAATTCCTTCATGCTTAAAATTGAACACACACACACACACACACACACACACACACACACACACACACACACACACACACACACAGACAGACCATGTCGCAAAAACCACTTTTTTGGATTCAGGGGACCTCAAAACGTGAAGATCCATCAAAATCTCGACATCGAATTTTTGACATGAATCCAATACTTTCTCTCTATATATATATTACATATATACATAGGTAAGAGAAAGTAAAAACAGGCTTTCAGGTCTATTCTCTATGCAAAAACGTTAACTTTTAACATCTCGCTCGTTGGTGAGGACATCCTCCCCTAGCATAGAAGAGGTTGGATAAAAGGAACCGGGTGGAACCAGAAATAAGGATTAGTTCACTAGCTAGAAACGAACGCAGGAGGAGGAATTAGAGATAGGAAATGATGTAACTTCACGGGGTGCCGGTAGATGGCTACGACAAGAGGCCGGTTGGGCTTGAGGTGTGTGTCTTCATACACGGAAGCTCCTCGAGGAAATAAACGGGGATCCCGATAGGAATTTCAAATAATAATAATAATTAACATCTGTAAACAACATTAATTTATTTTAACACTTCCTTGCCTCAAATAGCTATTCTGTAAACAAAAATTTTAAAGCCAAAGCGTTAACATTTAGTAAATAGTGTTAAAAATTAATATAATGTCTAGGGGGTGCTTTTAATATTTTAACGTCGTGTTTAAAATGTAAAAATGGCGCTCTTTACCTAAAAAGTAAGGTTATGATTTTGATAGCTGTGAAATAAAAGCATTATGTTAACGTCGCTGTTAAAACTTTGTTTAGAGAATAACATTTTTTAACGCCGATTGTTTTTAAATTACTTTTTCACACCAATTTGTTGATTCTAAATTTTAACGTCTGTTTTTAGAGAATAGCCCTGTTTGGGAGTTATTTTGGAGTTATGTTTTTATAAACAAATGAAGTTTTTTTTTATTTATTTAAGGTATTTTCGGCATCAGAGGCAATATAGACCTCGTCCCTATTGAATTGGATACCAATGAATTGAAAAAATTTTTGTCGCCTGGGACGGGATGCGAACCCTCAATCTTTGGCACCAGAAGCTAATACTTAAACAAAAGAGCTAAATAATAAAAACAATAAAATCTCAAAGAAATTCTCGATGTCTCTGAGGTTTGAGTATGTAGAGAGGTGAAATAATAAAATTTATGTGTATAAAATGAAACTGTTCAGATTCTTTTTTTTTAAATTAAAGTTAAAAAGCCTTAAAAAAAATAAAGCGATAGTGAAATCTTGTCATTCTTTTTAGATAACTAGGGTTTCTCGTCACATACCTATTTTATAACTGACCCGAAATTAGTTCCTACTCGCCCCTTCAAGCACACAATTTCTTAGTTTCGGCAAGTCACTCACACACATAACAAAAAAGGAAGAAAATGTTGCTCGGAGACTGAAGGCTCCTGGGATTTAGGGTGGGGGTTGTAGGGTAGGGGGTCAAATAGCGAGTGGGCCGTAAACGAAATTGGACCATAAAACTCTCCAACAGGCACCCTTACTCATCACACCTCACCCCCCTCACTCACTCTGACTTCTTATTAGGAGTTATATTATATATTGTATTTTTACTAGTGTGGGATTTTATGGATTATCGATTTTTTTTTTTATTGTACTAAATTTTCTAGCAAAGGTAAATTTCTATATTTTTAAATAGAAATTAGTTACAATCTAAAATAATTCTGGGAATTTGAATTTTGATTTGAAAAATATTACAATTTTTTGTGGTCAATCTATCTAG
>JAKCPI010000712.1:0-11416 GCA_023213315.1 Euborellia annulipes
ATAATTAATAGTAAGGGGAAAGTATTAGATTTAACTATTAAACCCTCATTGTTTTATAATTATAAATTTCAGGTAAAAAGGATCCCTGAAGAGCAAAAAAATCTTAACGTGCGAGAATATGTATGTGGATAACTTTTTAATTTGCTTATATATATCTCTGATGAGTTAGAAATAGGAAATGATGTAACTTCACGGGGTGCCGGTAGATGGCTACGGCCGGAGTCCGGTTGGGTTTGAGGTGTGTGTCTCCGTGCAAAGAACCAGCTCGTTTAAATAAACGGGGATCCCGATAAGAATTTCAAATAACTAATTACATATCTCTGAAACTATTCATTCGATAAAGATAAATTTAAAATGCGAGAGAAGGTCCAAAGGGAAAGGTGAAAATGATCGGAAAATAGTATTTATTAAGAACCATGATTTTCTCAGTTTCTCCTGGATCAAATCTTCTAAAAGAAGCGGAAATGTTTTGCAACGATGTTGCCTGTATTTTACTTTAAATAATTCTATTTCATGCTAAAATTAGGAAGCAAAAAAATCTCTATTCGAAGCCATATTTATTTAAAGTTTGGAGGGGAAAGTGGTGTAGGTTTTACGTAAATACATAGAAATATTTAATTTATATTTATTTAAATTAATTGTGAATGTCAATATAAATTAAAAAAAAATTCTTTGTTTAGTACTTTTTCCCACTTTTGAAAGTATTAATTGTTAAAAAGTTATTCTCATTTGAGAGTTTGTTAATATTTTATCTAGAATGGGTCTTTTATTCCCAAGAATTTAGCAACAAGAATATATTGAATATAAAATTTTAATAAAGGTCATACCCACCCTCTTTAATCTAGGATGTATTATGCGATTTCTTGGAGTTCCAAATAACATTTTCCTACCCTTCTAAGAAAATAATAAACCCTCTTGGAGCATAATGAAGCTCAAATCATTGTTGTCATAAAATAATTTTATTTTGCAAACAATATAGTATTTTGCTTTTATCTTGTATTAATTTTGTTTTCGTTTTGTTTTTAGACTGTATTGTTTATATTAATTTGAGAAATAAGTATTTTGTAGACGTTTTGGCCCAATGGCGTGTGGCTAAAGGGGATGAATAATAAAAAAATAAATCAATATATATCAGCTCTCAGTTTTTGGACAGAGATTTTGCTTCTTGTTCTTGTGACAAAATATTAACAAATGGCACTGGATGCAGAAAAAGGCCTGTAAATACTTTCTCTCTATATATTTCATATATAGGGTAAGAGAAAGCAAAATATACTATTCTTCTCTCTCTATTCCAATATAATTTTTTCATTTTTTAAATATTTTTTTTAAACAATTTAACCGGCTTAATGTTAGCTTAAACAGATGAAAAAGCCCTTGTCTGTGTTCTGTCCGGAAAAGTGGAGTATTGGTAATCTCTAGAGGCCGCAGAGTAGCGGCGTGAGACTGAGGCCAAAAGGGCCGAACGGTAGAGGAGGCAAAGGAGAATCCTAACAGGGTCTAAAGGGCCCAGGGCTGAAAAGGCGTTAGCAGTTAGCAAGTTCTGTGAGGCCAGATGAGATTGGGTCCAGAGGCCGGGAATTTACCGGAATTAGTCGATCGAAATAATCCGCCCCTGCCTCCCACTCCCAGACTATAGGAATTTTGACAAAACCTTCTAACTGCATGTTTACAAAGCTTCTTACAATTCTATTAATAAAACAAAATAATATTAATTCCATCGTCTACTGAAATATAAATTTTATATATAAATACCAATTGTTTTAAGCAGGGCTTCTCGCTACCCCAAGGTTTCGTTAAGCGACCTCTTTTGGAGTTGCGACCCATAATTCAAGAAGCCCTGGTTTAAAGGGTAGAAGCCTCATAAAGAGTCTTAAAATTAAATTTATAATTGTTATTATTATTTTTTGTCACTTTTTTATCTTTTTTATTTTTTATTTATTCGGCCATCAGCCAGAGGCTTTTTACCCTTTATTCTAAAGTTAAACGTGATTTTAAAAAACAAATCCAAGACGAGATTTTGAACAATTAATAGAAAAATTTAAATTTGTTAGACAAATAATGACCAATGCAGCTAGTTTTTATTTCAATTTCTACTAAAAAACAAGGTCGACCATGTTCGGTCAAATATGGGACCATCTTCATGGCGAGGTTAATGTATATCTTCACTTCCAGACATTAACTTGGACCTGAAGATGGTCCCATATATGACTGAAACGTCGGCCCTGGTTTTGATAATAAATTGAAATAAAAACCAGCTGCATTGTTCATTATTTTTCTACAAAATTTAAATATCAACATTCAGCTATTCTATACCGGGTGTCCCACTGAAAAAAATAATAATAATAATTTTTGAAATAAAAAAATTAAATACTCGAAATAAATGACAGAGAAGTTTCAGAGGAATTGTTTTGGTTAATTCATAAAATAATAATTATTATTATTATTGAAATAAAAAATTCAAAACTCAGGAAAAATGACAAAATATGGTCGGCTGATTAATTTCGAGTAATTAGTATAATAATAATAATTATTATTAAAATATAAAAATTAGAGGTTTAAGAAAAATGACAAAATATCGTCAGCTGATTTATTTCGGGTAATTACAGAAATAATAATTATTATTATTAAAATTAAAAAATTAAAACTGAGGAAAAATGACAGCGTGTCGTCAGTTAAATTATTTTGGTTAATTGATTAAATCATAATTACTATTATAGAAATAAAAAAATTAAAGACTCAGGAGAATGAACTGAGTGTATTATTATTATTATCATTCCTGTGTTATTTTATAATTCAAAAATTCCTTAATTATTGAAAAAAAAAAAATTAATTGAGAGCCGGCTCGGCTTCATTCCTGTGATTTTTTTAAATTTAAAAATTGCTACTTAATCAAAAAATTCCAAACATGGATTTTTGGGCTCACTGTCAGAATATTTTTCTCTTTCGATCCCAACAATGGGGTGCGTGACACCTGGGACACCCTGTATACCTCCTTCGAATAGAAAAATTCATTACAAATTTGGGATGCCTACTTTCAAGTAAGTAAAAACCAATTTATATAGGTTTAGTTTATTTTATTTGACTGGGTGGTTATGAATTTGGAAATGCTTTATCTACCAAATCAGACAAATTTTAAAATGATACAAAAAAAAATTCAATGTAGAAATTTTTTCATAATAAGAGAAAAATTTAATTAAACAAATATTTCCTAGTATAATCTCACTTTGAAAGTAAATTTCCATAAACAAAGAACTATAACCCGAATATATTCCCCATATGTCCTGTCATAATATACTTGGCTCTCACAAATATCCTCCCTTATGGCTTATTGCTGCGTATTTCGAGTTATAAACATAAACAAACAAGACCAGTAGACTAAATTTTTGGTCCCCTTGGAAGCATGTGTGTCTTCCAGATCTATTACAATATTTACTTTTACTCTTGAGATAATGAAAGTGACTATTCAAAACTCGGAGAGAAACTTTTAGCTTACATTTTATTGATTCCAATATAAATATATTAAATAACTTGAACATTTTCCAATTTTTAATCCTCTTGACGCTAAATGCTAGTCAACCTGAACCTGGAGCTCTAAAAAAATTCCAAACTTCTGACTAAACTGGAATTATAATTTCAACTTTGTTAAATATAAATCTCATTTAAATACTAAATCACTATTTTAAATTGATTTTATTAATTAGATATAGTGCAGCTTTTTTATTTTTTTGTTAAAGGTCTTTTCGACATCTAAGACCATTTCTGATGGTCCTTTTTATTGTTATCCAGTTCAAGTGAAATTTTTGTTTCTCATGCTATGGGCCGGGAGTTTGCTGTCCTGAGCTAGAAAAATTAATTTCAATTGAATTGGTAACCAATAGATTGAAATAAAGAGAAAGGGGACTCAAAAAAAAAAAGAAGAAACAATTTAAAAAAAAAATACCTTTAGTGATACTACAGTTTAAAAAAAAATCTGGTGTGACTGGCGCACAGCACACAACTTTCTCTTACCTTCGGTAATCGAAAGTTGTGTACTGTGCTTGTCACACCAGATTTTTTGTGTCGACATGTATTTAGTTTCCGACAGTAGGGTACAATTGAATTCAAGATGTAAAATTTATAAGTATGGGAAAATATTTATATTTTGATACCATGGCAACCATTTCTCCTATCTTTTCTATGGAGTACAAGAGTAAAGTGGTCTTCAGAAGATTTCAATCACAAAATGAGAATATACATTTTATAGAGAATCTAAAAAATAATTGATTTTTGAATTTAAAAAAAAATCGTTGGAGCAAATTTAGAGAAAATCGAAAAAAACTGAAAAAGTGAATCAGTAAAGTACTAGTACTCTTTGGTCGATTTTGTTCAAAAGCTTCGTGTCACGTCCCATGGGGGTGCCTAACTTTCAAAAATTTCAACTTCCTAGCTCTTTTCGTTCTTGAGATATTTTGTTCACAGACACACACACAGACAGACACACACACAGACACACAGACAGACCATGTCGCGAAAACCACTTTTTTGGATTCAGGGGACCTCAAAACGTGAAGATCCATCAAAATCTCGACATCGAATTTTTGACATGAATCCAATACTTTCTCTCTATATATATATATTACATATATACATGGATAAGAGAAAGTAAAATGAATTGATTTCACCACATTCTAAGGTTTGGAGGTTCGTTACCAGTTTTGAGTGATATTATAAATTTATTGAAACTAGATACGTTACAAATTAATTTGAATAAATAAAAACTGGAAAATACCGAAAAAAAGTGTTTATAAAAGGATTATTTTAAAATAAAGTGTAAAGAGAAATGGTATCAAAAAAAATTTAAATTTCTAGCCAAGAAAAAAATTCTACTCATCAAATGTACTTGAACCACTAATATTCGAATTTAATCCTAAATGGTGAATATAGTGTTACGTTAAAATGCTAATAAATAAAATAAAAAACAAGGGGGATAAAAAGGATACGATATAAGTAATTTCAGAGAATGAAGAATTTGTTATCCAATTTAACAATTAAATTCAGCAATGCCTTTTGGTCGTTGGTAGACGATGGTAGAGTTCTTGCCTCTTGGGCTAGGGTTCAGGGATTGGCAATCTATCTCAAAAATTTATTTTAATTGAATTGGTTACCCATCGCCAATGAGGGATGGTGTCAAAATGGCCTCCGATGCCAAAAAAAGAATGTGGTTATTAAAGCTTGTGTGGTTTGGATTATTATTATTATGAGAGTTTTTAATTATAAGCCACATTTTGTTATTAATTATTTAAAAATATAAATACTGTACAACATTTGAAGTCGTTTCAAGTATTGTTCACTTGCTCCGAATCAAGTGAACTGGGGTCGGAATTCACTTGAATGATTGCAGAATAAGCAGTCGAAACGTTGTACAGATATTTATATTTTTAATTAATTAATACAAAATGTGGTCTATAATTAAAAACTCCCATAATAATACCAAAAAAAATCTGGTGTGAATGGTCACACAGTACACAACTTCCTCTTGCCGAAGGGTGCTTGTCACACCAAATTTTTTGTGTCGAGATATATTTAGTTGCACTTAGCACCTGAGTTCCACTACTGAACTACGAATGTTTCCACATCAGTAAAGTGTACTTCAAACAATTTTCACGAAAAATTTCACTGAAATGAAGAGCATATAAAAAATAGTTGATTTATGAATTTTAATCGAAATCGTTGGAGCAAATTTTGAAAAAATCGAAAAAAAAACTGAAAAAGTACATCAGTAAAGTACTAGTACTTTTTGGCCGATTTTGTTCAAAAACTTATTTTTACCCCTTGGTAGGGTGCCTAACTCAAATATAAAATTTCAACATCCTAGCTCTTTTTTGTCCTGAGATATTAAAAAAAACTTTTTGTTATTAATTTTTACTTTCTTTTATTATAAATTTGAATAGTATATTTGATGAATGGAACAAAATTATATTTAATTAAGTAGATGAGTTAGTTAATTGTGCTGGAGCCCAATCAATTGATTATTAATTAATAAAGCATATCTGATATTATTATTATTAAGCTTTTGATGGTAGATTGGACAAAATAAATCTCCCTTAATATTTGGAGGATTCGTTCCTCGAGATTTGCTTTCTGAAATCCGCAAATCGAAACGTGACTAGAACACCAATGCCACCTGAAGATTGCATTCGAATGGGGTTTCGGATCCGACCTGTCCATATCGACCAAAAAGACCCGGTCTTTAAGTGAAAAATTGCTTGTACTTTCTCGTTTCTAACCAATTCAAGTACGCCTTTCTTTTATATATTATTATTTCAAAAAAGGTTTATGGAGGTCGAAATAATTTAAAAAAAAAATGCTGACAGAGAATTTTTCTAATTTAAGAATTTATAAAAGTTTATTTATAAAATGCTTAAATGACTTGGCCTTTTATTTATTTTAATTATAACTAGTGCCTATTAGAAATCTTAAGATTAAGTTTCAAAATCCAGGTCTAGAGGAAGCTGAGAAAAAGGATGTGAGCAAAAAAAATAAATAAATAAAACGAAAACATCAATAGCCTAAAAGATAGGCAACCAAATGAGAATAGTGCTATATCATGGTTGGATATTCTCAAGGCGTAAAGAGAAAAAAATGGTATTAAAAAAAAAAAAAAAAAAAAAAAAAAACAGGCTTTCAGGTCTATTCTCTATGCAAAAACGTTAACTTTTAACATCTCGCTCGTTGGTGAGGACATCCTCCCTAGCATAGAAGAGGTTGGATAAAAGGAACCGGGTGGAACCAGAAATAAGGATTAGTTCACTAGCTAGAAACGAACGCAGGAGGAGGAATTAGAGATAGGAAATGATGTAACTTCACGGGGTGCCGGTAGATGGCTACGACAAGAGGCCGGTTGGGTTTGAGGTGTGTGTCTTCGTACACGGAAGCTCCTCGAGGAAATAAACGGGGATCCCGATAGGAATTTCAAATAATAATAATAATTAACATCTGTAAGCAACATTAATTTATTTTAACACTTCCTTGCCTCAAATGGCTATTCTGTAAACAAAAACGTTAAAGCCAAAGCGTTAACATTTAGTAAATAGTGTTAAAAATTAATGTAATGTCTAGGGGGTGCTTTTAATATTTTAACGTCGTGTTTAAAATGTAAAAATGGCGCTCTTTACCTAAAAAGTAAGGTTATGAATTTGATAGCTGTGAAATAAAAGCAATATGTTAACGTCGCTGTTAAAACTTTGTTTAGAGAATAACATTTTTTAACGCCGATTGTTTTTAAATTACTTTTTTTCACACCAATTTGTTGATTCTAAATTTTAACGTCTGTTTTTAGAGAATAGCCCTGTTTGGGAGTTATTTTGGAGTTATGTTTTTATAAACAAATGAAGTTTTTTTTTTATTTATTTAAGGTCTTTTCGGCATCAGAGGCAATTTAGACCTCGTCCCTATTGAATTGGATACCAATGAATTGAAAAAATTTTTGTCGCCTGGGACGGGATGCGAACCCTCAATCTTTGGCGCCAGAAGCTAATACTTAAACAAAAGAGCTACATAATAAAAAAAATAAAATCTCAAAGAAATTCTCGATGTCTCTGAGGTTTGAGTATGTAGAGAGGTGAAATAATAAAATTTATGTGTATAAAATGAAACTGTTCAGATTCTTTTTTTTTTTAAATTAAAGTTAAAAAGCCTTAAAAAAAATAAAGCGATAGTGAAATCTTGTCATTCTTTTTAGATAACTAGGGTTTCTCGTCACATACCTATTTTATAACTGACCCGAAATTAGTTCCTACTCGCCCCTTCAAGCACACAATTTCTTAGTTTCGGCAAGTCACTCACACACACACATAACAAAAAAGGAAGAAAATGTTGCTCGGAGACTGAAGGCTCCTGGGATTTAGGGTGGGGGTTGTAGGGTAGGGGGGTCAAATAGCGAGTGGGCCGTAAACGAAATTGGACCATAAAACTCTCCAACACACTTACTCATCACACCTCACCCCTCCCCCCCCCCCCCCCCTCACTCACTCTGACTTCTTATTAGGAGTTATATTATATATTGTATTTTTACTAGTGTAGATTTTATGGATTATCGATTTTTTTTTTTATTGTAGTAAATTTCTAGCAAAGGTAAATTTATATTTTAAATAGAAATTAGTTACAATCTAAAATATCTGGGAATTTGAATTTGATTTGAAAATATTACACTTGTGGTCAATCTATCTAGGCCTACTAAAAAGGTTTTTATTAAATAAAAGTGTAAAATGGCTGTTATTTATTAATCTTAAGGAAATGGGCCGTCCGAAACGTCGACCGAAAGAAACTAAATAGTTTTTTTTATTCTCCTTGGCTGCAAATCCATTTCCTTAAGGTTTTTATTAAAATTTTTTCAAATAAAAGCTGAAAACAATTTTAAATTTGAGTACTAATTTGCCAAAGTTAATACTGTAGTTTAAGAAAGTAAATCAAAATTAAGTCGTGATGAAAATATTCTAATTTTGGATATATTTTCATTTAGTCCATGGTTGGTGACCAAGGAGAACCAACATTTGTTTATCACAAAATATACAGTATATTCTAAATTTAAATTAATGAAAAATGTAAAAGTCTAAATGGCCACGGTAGCCGATAGGCATAATACTCAGGATAAGTAGACATGAAAGAGAGACAGCAGCTAGTAGTATTTCTTGTTTATTGAATTTCTCATCGTGTTTAACGTTTCGAGGATCATCCTCAGAACTATTGTTATAACCAGAAGTGAAAGTTGATTTCTTTCACTTCTTGTTATATGTACAATAGTTCTGAGGATGATCCTGACCGGGATCGAAACTTTAAACACGATGAGAAATTCAATAAACAAGGAAATACTACTAACTGCTGCCACTTCTTTTTCATGTCTACTTATCCTGATTGAACTACAAGCTATAAACCTTACGTATCTATTTAAATAATACTGTAATAAATAAAAAAAAATATATTTCAAGTTTGGGAAGTTTAATTATTTAAAATTTAAATGAAATCCGGCCCTCGGGCTTGGCGTAGTTGGTAGCGCGCCTGGCTTGTATACCAAAGGTCGAGGGTTCGGATCCATTTGGATACCAAATATGGCCTAAATTGCCGAAAAGACTGTGTATGTGTGGGTGAATGGGAAAAAAATGTGTTAAAAAAAATGAAATTTCGAATTCTGTAAGCTATACAATTTGGACCTTATAGTTTCGGATCCGGAACAGAAGAGGAGGATATTTCTAGTCATGAAAAATCTGAGGCAGTTTAATCACAGATTATTTTTATTATTATTTGAAATTCCTATCGGGATCCCCATTTATCTACCCAAGATGCTTCCGTGCACGAAGCACACACCTCAAACCCAACCGGTGCCTGCTTGAGGATTTGTTTACATTTTAAGTACATTTTAAGTAAAAAAAAAGAGATATTATAGCAACAACTAAATAAATAAATGACTCTTTCCTTAATCAACGAGAATCATCTTTTTTAGATGAGGAAAATAAAATTTCCTTTAAGGTTGTTCGACATTAAAGCACTTTGGTAGATTAAAAGCTAATTTTTTAATATGTTATTAATCACTATCAAATACGTATAAAATAAAATTTTGAAGCAGATCTGACACAGGGTTATCGTAAATAAATAATTTTAAAAATTGAAATTTAACATGTAGCCTATGGGGGGAATAACGACGAAACGCACACATATCGAATTATATAGCCACCTCTGCAATAGATACAAAAAACAAAAAAACTTACATTTTATTAATCAGCTTCCGAGGAATATGTTAAAAATAAAATCAAAAGTTTCTGCCGACCTTTAAAGATATTTTAACAAGAAAGTCAAAAATTTCCAAATGACAGTCGCCAATATTTAAAAATAATGAATTCTCGAGAGTCATAATTCATTTGGCAACGTCGCATAACATAATTGTCTTTTTCTCTATGTCAGATACATTTTTTTTTCAATTTTACAATATTTTTTTCTCGCAAATCGTCCATTGTGTTTAAACTGATTTGCATTAAACATTGTAATATATTAAATAAAAATAAAATTTAAGGCGTTTAAGATTTAAAAATAGATAGCTGATGAGAATAAATGTTGCCAGTTCTATATTACGTGAAATACTGCTCAAGTCGAAAGTCATTCATTTATTATTTTTGCAATTAAATTATTAATTAATACACTTATAAACTATGATAGGTCACGACTAAATTATAATAAGGAATTTGGCATTCAAATTTTTAATTTTATTTTAAAAAATTTAGATTCTATTATGACTTACGATGTACTATCGAACAACCTTAAGAAAGTATTAATATTAAGTTTTGTAGCCAAATAAACAATTTTTTAAAAAGAATCTTAATTTTACATTTAAGAGTTTTTTTTTGAGTAGATATTTTATATAACGAAGATCATTTCTCCCGCCCCATTTTACTCACAAAACGTGCTTATCTTTTGAAAAATTTACTACTAAATATTTCCATGTGGCTGCTGTCTGATCAATGTTTTTGCTTGAAATTGTATTTTTCATATTAGACGCTGTAAAAGAGATGAAAATTCTTTTTAAATAATTTTTTTTTTTTGAAATACATAAAAACAAAATTTCTTTATTTCAATTATAAAATATCACTTAACTAGAAAAATCAATATTAATTCAGTTAACTTTATTTTTATTTTTTTTTGTTAACTTTAATTCAACAATAAAATAGAAATTTGGATTTAATTGACGTATAAATTTTTTATTGTAAGAGAAAAAGTAAAAAATATATAACTTTTATCTTGGTCTTATTTCATTCAATTAAAGGTTCTTAGAAAGTAAGTTGATAAGATAAATCCAGCCCTATTTTCTTATTGAAACTCTCAAGGGACAATCAAGAAGGGTCAGCTTACACTCTCTTAAAGTTAATTAATGATTTAATACCAAGAAAAAATTTTATTATTTTTTAGTTATAGGATTAGGGATCAGCGTATTCAAAGGATGGTGGTTAATACAAATAAGTAATAATGGTATAAATGGTATAATTAATGGTGGGTGGGGGTAATTAGTGTATGCAAATAGTTGTAGTTCACAATTGGTACCTGAACCAACAATTTTATTTGAAAGAGTGACTATTTCGCAGGAGGGCCCGAGCCAGCTGAGGCGGACCAGGGGGCGTAGCCCTCCTGGGTTAGACAGTGGCAATTAAGATGTACAAATTTTATGCAGATAAGATTTGAAATTATGCAAAAATTTGGAAATATGAGTCAATTTATTTATTTTTTAATTTCATTTAAGGCCATTTAGACCCAGTCTAAAGATTGGTAGCCAATCTAATTAAAATAAAAAACTTTCGATTACTAAAAGTAAGAGAAAGTTGTGTTCTGTGGCGGCCAGTCACACCAGATTTTTTAACTAAAAGTTAATTCATATCTTTTAACAGCGAGATGA
>JAKCPI010000713.1:0-26249 GCA_023213315.1 Euborellia annulipes
AAAGGCAATAAATAAAGCCCCATTTTATGTGGTCGTAGTTAAATAAAAAAATGTCTATAGCTTTATAATTGATTTAGAAAGACCCAGATTTGCATTTTTCCTCAAATCCAACGAAAAATAAGAGAGATAGAGAGATTTTTAAAAAGCGAATCTGCGCGTGAAGAAAAGCCTAGACGAGAGTGAAGCGAGGCTCCTGGCTGCACTCTGGGCGCAGATCGAATTAGAAAAAACAAATTGGTGCTCTCCCATAAAGGGTGTGCATATTTATCTATAAAGAATTCAATCCTTTGAGAAAAAATAAAATTTCAAAATATTTTGTCTTCAATCAAAGATGTATTTCTCATAAATATATTAAATATATTAAAATCCATCCCTTTAGGTCTTTAGTTCAGTGCTTGTTAAACTTTTTGAGTCGCGGCCCCCTTGGGAACCAAATAAATATCTCACGGCCCCCCTATTTTTTTAGACACCCCCCTGAGGCGTAGAAATAAGCGTTTTAATCAAAATCAGCCAAAAAGTACTAGTACTATACTGATGTAGTTTTTCAGTTTTTTTTCTTATTTTCTCAAAATTCGCTCTAACGACTCTTGTTACTTTCTCTTACCTATGTATATATGTAATATATATATAGAGAGAAAGTATTGGATTCATGTCAAAAATTCGATGTCGAGATTTTGATGGATCTTCACGTTTTGAGGTCCCTGAATCCAAAAAAGTGGTTTTCGCGACATGGTCTGTCTGTGTGTGGGGTGGGTGTGGGTGGGGGGGGGTGTGTGTGTGTGTGTTCAATTTTAAGCATGAAGGAATTGAGCTACGAGGTTGAAATTTTATATTTTAGTTAAACACCCCCCGGGACCGGAAAAATAAGCTTAATCAAAATCGGCCAAAGAAAGTACTAGTACTTTACTGATGTACTTTTTCAGTTTTTTCAAGATTTTCTCAAAATTTGCTCCAACGATTTTTTTTTAAATTCAAAAATCAATTATTTTTTAGATGCTCTTTCAAATGTATATTCTCATTTTGCGATTGAAATCTTCGAAGACCACTTTACTCTTGTATTTCATAGGGAAGATAGGAGAAATGGTTGCCATGGTAACAAAATATAAATATTTTCCCATACTTATAAATTTTACATCTGAATTCATATGTTCCATACTGTCATGTCGGGAACTAAATATAAGGCCGACCACAAAAATCTGTGTGACAGCACAGTACACAACTTTCGATTACCGAAGGTAAGAGAAAGGAAAAAGCGTGCGCCAGTCACACCAGATTTTTTTACATTCTCTTGCCTATGTGTGTTCACTTTTAAGCATGAAGGAATTGAGCTCGAGGTTGAGATTTTTTATATTTTAGTTCAAGCACCCCGGGACCGGAAAAATAAGCTTTTAATCAAAATTGGCCAAAAATTACTAGCACTTTACAGTGTAGTTTTTCAGTTTTTTTCTATTTTCTCAAAATTAGCTCTAACGATTTTTTTTTTAAATTAATAAAACAATTATTTTTAGATGCTCTTTCTCATTTTGGCGTTGAAATCTTCTGAAGACCACTTTACTTTTGTACTTCCTAGGAAAGATAGGAGAATTGGTTGCCATGGTAACAGAATTTAAATCTTTTACTTTTTAGATTAAAATTCATATAAATCAATTATTTAGATGCCCTTTAAAAAGTACATCAGTAATATTTTGTGAAGATTGTTTGAAGTACTCAAATCATTTCATCTAAAATAAATTTTACACTTTGATATTTAACTACCCTACAGTAATACAAGATGGAAATATCGCTTGTGTTCAAATAAATATAACAGCCATGTGATGATGAAGAATTGAAGAATTGAACATCTAACTAAATATATAACTATCATTTATTTGGCAATATTCTCTGTCTGCTTAATTAATTTTTTTTTTTCTCATTCATTTTTTATAATTCTTCCAAATGTCCAAAAAAAAAAAAATTTGTCTTAAAAGCTGTTATTTATTTTTAAAATATGGGGGAATGACTTCCCCGTGACTTTCTCGTATATTCTTTTGGAATTACATCTGGGTGTGTGTGTGTGTGAACACGATTGATTAAAAACCAAAGCAGCTAGATGGATAAAATTTGGTATATGCTCCTTACAATAAAATTGTAGATTTCTATCAACTTTTGGAGTAAATACGTCACTTGCAAGTAGTAGCCTACTTTACTTAAAAGTTTTTTCAGAAATTTCTAAATTTTCAATTTTTTTATCATATTGTGATAAATTACTCTATTTTAAAAAGTTTTTATTCTTTGACATTTCTTCAAAAACTGAATAGATTTTTAGTTATCGAAGGTAATTATTAAAATAATTTTTTTGTTTGATATTTTTTTTTTATTAAATATAAAGTTAAGTATAAAAAAAATAACTTTTTTAAATTTAATAGCTTTTAAGAATAGGCAGAAAATTCGGGTTAAGCAAGGCTAAGAACTGATGGACCGTGGATAGGTGACCCGCTGAGTGTTGAGTCTCTCACCCGCTGGAAGCCATTTTATTTAATTTCCCAAAAGTCAAATGATCTTAGAGGCCGAAATATAAATTGAAAATACAATTAACTCTAACACCCGTCTCAGGAAGAAAAATAAATAAATCCCACCTCAATAATCAATCAAAAAAAAGTTAGAATATATTTATTTCCTTTGTTAAAATAATTTTTTCATATTCATTTTTTTAATTTATTTAAGGTTGTTCGGACATTAAAGCACTTTCCCTTGATTAAAAGCTAATTTTTTAATATGTTATTAATCACTATCAAATACGTATAAAATAAAATTTTGAAGCAGATCTGACACAGGGTTATCGTGTAATTAATTTTTTAAAAAATTGAAATTCAACATGTAGCCTATGGGGAATAACGACGAAACGCACACATATTGAATTAAATAGGCATCTGTGCAACTGATACAAAAACAAAAAAACTTACATTTTATTAATTCACTTCCGAGGAATATGTTAAAAATAAAATCAAAAGTTTCTGCCGACCGCTTTTAAAGATATTTTAACAAGAAAGTCAAAAAATTCTCCAAAATGACAGTCGCCAATATTTAAAAATAAGGAAGCATCGAGTCAGACCAGCCTGGCAACGTCGCATAAAATACTTGATGTTAGTTACATATTTTTTTTCAATTTTTAAGATACTTTTTCTCGCAAATCGTCCATTGTGGTTAAACTGATTTGCATTAAACATTGTAATATATTAAATAAAATAAAATTGAAGGCGTTTAAGATTTAAAATAGATAGTTGATGAATGCAATGTTGCCAGTTCTATATTACGTGAAAAACTGCTCAAATCAAAAGTCATTCATTTATTATTTTTTGGTAATTAAATTATTAACTTAATCCAATTATAAACTATGATAGGTCACGACTAAATTATAATAAGGAATTTTGGCATTCAAATTTTTAATTTTATTTAAAAAAAATTTAGATTCTATTATGACTTACGATGTACTATCCGAACAACCTTAATTTGTTTTTTTTCTTCTAATTTGATGAATGAGAAAAAAAAAAAATAGTTTTTATTACTTTTTTTTATTTCTGCCTTTAATGGATTCTAAGAAAAGATGACGTCACGCGCATTGTTTGGAATCCGGTTCATGTGCACCAAGAGCGGAGACTCAGCATCTTTAAGCGACTCTCTCCGTCTCACTCGCACTCATTACCTTCGCTCTCTTTCTATTCAAATGCCATTCCAAAGCCTCTTAGAGACCATAATATTTGAATTTTTGCTTTTTCAAGGAGGGGGGGGACGCCTTTTGGGCCCCCTCCCCCCTTTAGGTTGTCCCCTCCGTGATATTTATACTAATTTTATGAAATTTGTTTGATTAAATTAAAGATTAATTTCATTTTAACAAAAGGGTTTATAGAATGGACACCAGGTGGCAGCACTTGCCGGCAGTGCCTTGGAATTACGAACACCATTTGCTTGCAAGGCTGTCTGTTTTTATTCAATTCGCCCCCCCCAGAAGGCTCGTGGCTAGTATTCTTTGGCCGATTTTGTTTAAAAGCTTCGTGTCACGCCCAGGGCCGCAGACAAGGGGGGGGGGCTATATCCCCGGGGCCCGGGCCCTTTGCGCTCCAACCTTAAAATTCTAATAAAAAATAATGGCTAAAATTTGAATAAAAAAATATAATTTTCTTCAAATTTTTTTTCCTGAGGGGCCCCCGGGCCCTTTAAGCTCAAATCATGCTTGATAATATTTTTCACGTCTCAGCTAAAAACGCAGATTTCAGTGGCTAACTTTCAAAAAATTTTCCATTCCCCCAGAGCCCGGCCTCAATAAATTATGGTAACCCTATGTTTAGGAAATTTTGAAAAATCTTTTTTTATTTAAATAAACATTGTAAGCTATGTATAACTGTTTCAAAAATTGTGTTAAAAACATATTGATCTGATACCTATTATAAAATGATTAGATGTTTATTTAAAAAAAATTAAGTTAGAGAAAAGTTATATTATTCAGAGATCTTGTTCTCTGAATAGGATTAGGATAATATTGTTACGGCCTTCAGATCACCCCAATCCCTCTTGCCTCTGTAATGGTATTAATTATTGACTATTATCTGAAATATACTTAGTTGCACTCTGGGTTTTGATTACGTAAATAAAAGTATAAATTTTAATTATAAAGATCAATTTATTTATGGAAAAAATATCGATCGAGATTAACTTTCAATTTGTTTTTAAAAATAATATGTGTGTCTTTTTATTAATTCTATTATTTAAATTTCATTAAATTATTATAAATCATTTCGCTTTTCTTGAGATAAAGTAATTTCAATGACCTGAGGTTTTAATTTGGAATTTATTTTCGGAACTGTAGCGGGGTTTAATTTGGAATATTTAATAAAAAAAATTAATTGAATTTACGGAATTCCTCAAACCTTGTATTATGATTAATTACTATTGAACACTTGGCCTGAGAAGTTCCCTTTTCCTGACCGAAATGTCGTTGAAATTATTTTATTTTACTTTCTCGTACCCTATATATGAAATATATAGGAGAGAAAGTATTGCGATCATGTCAAAAATTCGATGTCGAGATTTTGATGGATATACATGTTTTGAGGTCCCCTGAGTCCAAAAAAGTGGGTCCCGCAAATTGGTCTGTGTGTGTGTGTGTGTGTGTGTGTGTGTGTGTGTCTGTGTGTCTGTGTGTGTGGACCCATTTTTTAGCATGAAGGAATTGAGCTACCGGATTGAAATTTTATATTTAACTTAGGTACCTTTGAAGAATCTCAAAATAAGCTTTTGAACAAAAATCGGCCAAAAAGTACTAGTACTTTACTGATGTACTTTTTCAGTTTTTTTCGATTTTCTCAAAATTCCCTCCAAGGATTTTTTTTAAAATTCATAAATGAACTATTTTTTAGATGCTCTTTAAAATGTATATTCTCATTTTGCCGTTGAAATCTTCTGAAGACCACTTTACTCTTGTTCTTCATAGGAAAGATAGAACTGGTTGCCATGGTAACGGAATTTAAATCTTTTTCTTTTTATTAGATTAAAAATCAATTATTATTTAAATTCCCATTTTTTTTTAAATTTATTTGTGTCTTTAATTGTTTCCGGGAAAAACATATATATCTCTCTCTCTCTCACTTGCAAACATTATCGCCTGTCTCTCCGCCTTCTTCCATAGGCCTAATGTTAATTTCCTATAGGGATTTGTATGTTAATTTCGATTCAAAAGGGGTCCCCTTTTGGAACTTTTTACGCATTTAAAATTTTTTTTTCCAATTCTTATGAAATTTTGTATTTATTTACGATTCTATATTGTGTATAAAATGTCCAAATATGAGATTAAAATTTTGAAAAATAACCATAGTTTATTTGAAGCAGTCAACATTTAAAATGCAAGTTTGAAACTAAGGTGCTATGGGAAACTAAATATATCTCGACACAAAAATCTGGTGTGACCAGCACGGTGCACAACTTTCTCTTACCGAAGGGTAAGAGAAAGTTGTGTGCTGTGCGCCAGTCACACCAGATTTTTTATTGCTAGGTCTGTTTAAATTATTATTAGACTATTATTTGTTATAAGTTAAGTTTAATTATTATTTCTTCAAAAGTTTATTGTTCATTTAAATTATTTTTTAATATTATTATTTGGCAAGAAAATCGAGTGAGTTGCGCTTATCTGTATAGAGATGAATGATGGTTTGGTTGAGTCCGGATTGATGTCTTCGGCGGCGATGTTGTAGTTTGGCTCGACGAAGGCAGCTTCCTTAAAGACCGAAATGTCGAGCATCAGGATGTCAGAACTCGGTGTAGGAAGTCAACTCGCAGATTCCTTTGATTGTTGATTTTTGATTGTTTAGTTTTTTTATAATTGTTGTATTTTTCTTCTTTCTTCGTTTATTACTTTCTCTTACCTATGTATATATGTAATATATATATATAGAGAGAAAGTATTGGATTCATGTCAAAAATTCGATGTCGAGATTTTTGATGGATATACACGTTTTAGGTCCCCTGAATCCAAAAAAGTGGTTTTTGCGACATGGTCTGTCTGTGTGTGGGTGGGTGGGTGTGTGTGTGTGTGTCTGTGTTCACTTTTTAAGCATGAAGGAATTGAGCTATGAGGCTGAAATTTTATATTTAAGTTAAACACCCCCCGGGATTGGAAAAATAAGCTTTTAATCAAAATCGGCCAAAGAGTACTAGTACTTTACTGATGTACTTTTTCAGTTTTTTCGATTTTCTCAAAATTCGCTCTAACGATTTTTTGATTAAAATTCAAAAATCAATTATTTTTTAGATGCTCTTTCAAATGTATATTCTCGTTTTGCCCTCAAAATTGTTTGAAGACCACTTTACTCTTGCACTCCATAGGGAAGTTAGGAGAAATGGTTGCCATGGTAACAAAATATAAATATTTTCCCATACTTATAAATTTTACATCTGAATTCAAATATTCCCTACTGCCGGGAACTAAATACATTTCGACACAAAAAAATCTGGTGTGACAAGCACAGTGCACAACTTTCGATTACCGAAGGTAAGAGAAAGTTGTGTGCTGGTGCGCCAGTCACACCAGATTTTTTTTAAATCAATTTAATTATTTTGTTTGTTTTAATTCTTATATTTGGTTTAATTATTTAATTGTGTTAAAATGTTGAGCTCTTGATTGGTTTATGTTTTGAGCTGTGTTAAAGGCGCTTTGTAAAAATGGAGCTCTCGAGTCCTCTTTGCTCTTCCTGACGTCAACTTCGTTATTTGTCCTTCCTTCTGCTCTGAATTCCAGTAGCAGCCAATTTTTTAATATCTCTGCACTTTGACTTGTTAATTATTAACTTGCTCATACCACTCGAAAATTAATGCCTAATAACAAATTTTACCTTTGATTTTCTTGCCTCTTAAAAAATATTATTTTTCTGTTAATCAGTATACTCTTATCATTTTCTTTTTTAAATAAATTATTTTAAATATTTCTCAGAATTTTATAATTAGGTGATCATTTCTCTATGGACCATTTTCGGTGTTGGTACAATATTAAAAAAAAAAAAAACCTTAAGGGTGGGTGGGGGAGGGGGGCCCGTATTGGCACACACACACACAGAGAGAGAGACCTTGTTGCGGGATTCAGGGGACCTCAAAACATGTATATCCATCAAAATCTCGACATCGAATTTTTGACATGATCGCAATACTTTCTCTCTCTATATATTAACATATATAGAGGTAAGAGAAAGAACAAATTGTTGAGAGCTTCAAAGAATATTTGCTTCTTTCTCCTGAGAGAGAGAAATTAGAGCAAGGATTGATTGATTTCCCGCCGGCGGCGAAAACATTCTACGATTGGGAGAAGAAGAGGCCGAAACAAAAACAAAATCTGGCGTTAAAATAAAATTAAAAAAAAAAAAATGAACTCACCCCTTGCGGTCTGGCTGGGCTGCCTGGAGAGAACTGACTGCCCCGTCGTCGCCTCTCGATTCGAATTCGAATTCGTTAAAACAAAAGAGCTGCTGGGTGCCCTTTGCTATTGGCCCGGAGGTCGCTTGCCCCCAACAAATAGAACAAAAAAAAGGAAGTTATTTGGTCGAGTCCCACCCCGGCTGGTACAAAAACAAAAACCCTTCCTCCACTTCTTCCTTCCTCTTGATCGAATATCAAGTGATCAATCCATCTACGCTCAATTCTTTTCAAACAACTTTGAACCTTCGTTGGGTGATGTTAGTGTGGAACGCCCCCCGGCAGCCATCGGTGCTTGTATTCAAAAATTATACGAATAAACAAATGGCCTCTGTAGCCAAAAAGGGTTAAAAAAAATTTATATAAAGAGCAGTCAAATTAAGGCGGAATAGGAGCGGCGAAGGTGTTACGCAGAGGGCGTAGTGTGTCATAAAAAGTATGCCCAAGTAATTGAAAAATTTGCCAAGAGATGTCAGAATGGTAGCTAATAATATTTAATGCATATTTTCATTGATCTTTTAACAATAAATACTTTATAAATGTTATTATATATTATGTATAAAAATATATAAATATAGGCCAGATATAGGCTATTAGGGGATCAGCTGTTAGACTAGCCTGCCATCTATTGCAAGAATGCTGAACTAATTTGACAGTTGATTTGTAAATAAATCATCTAAGCTTATTTTAAAAATTTCTTAATTAATATGTGATTAATAATAACAATAAATCCATTTTTAAATTAAAGATTATTGGGACAGATTGTTTTTTTGTATTTGCTTGATAACAAAAAAATTAATTACGATAATTTTTTTACAAGTCATTAAACAAATTATAGCTCGATGTCCCAATTCTCTTATGAATTTAATTCATTTAAAAAAAAACCGCATTGAAAAATTCCTTATAATAGTCTAGTTTTTTTTAAAGTGACGTTTAGACGTCGCTCCAGAACCCCCTAAGCAAATATTCAACAATTTTAACAAGAACAATTAAATGATTTCTCTCTTTTTAGTTCAATTTAAATAAAAGCATTTTTAATGCCGTATTTCCCAACTGCTGTCTGTATATTTTATTTAATATCAAAAAAAAGAGTCCTTGTGGGAATTTTCTGTCTCGTAACGCAGCAGCATCCTCGTGAGTAAGCTAATCATGTTTTGGAAAAGGGCTAGACAACGTCAACACTTATTACCGGTGTTATTTTGATCGGTCTCGTTGGCATTTCCCACCTTCCTTTCCTTTCCTTTCCTTTCTTTTCTTCGAGTGTGAATTACGATCTCTTTTTCCTTTTATTTTTTTTTAAGACAACCCACCATTTGGCCTCTCTTCCTCCAAGAAACAATAAAGGACCACTTAAAAAAAAGGGAACAAGAGAGGAGGGAGGGATGACTTAATTTATTTATTGGGGAGAGGGAACATCTCTGCATATTCACACCAGACTTTTATGGAACCGTTGGCTCTCGTTCTACGGGTGTAAGAGAAAAATTAATATTTGTTTTTTATTTCGACACTTGTTTATAAAAACGAACGATTTCGTCAGCATCCCCTGCACCAAATCTTTTGTCCTTCATCAAATTTCATTGAGTTGAAGACGTTTGTTGATTTTAAAAGTTTCAAAACTTCATTTTTTAATTTTAAATTATTATAATTTCGGCTGTTGCGGGCATTATCGATACTTGCGGCGGGCCTTCAACAGCCTTCTACCTCTGGGCCATCTATCCCAACCCTTGAAGGATTAATTCCTCAAAGTTCCGCTGGGTAGCAGCACTATGTGTGTAGGCAAATCATAGTTTCTGGCTCATAACAAAATGTTGTGTGTTTTTTCGGCACTGCGAATGTTCAATAGTTTTTTTTTTTTTTAAATCAATTTCGATTGCTAATAGGCAGGGGCAGAGCCAGGGAAATGGAAAAAGGGAGTGTGACGCCTGAGGCGTAAGAGAAATGATTACAATCCCTCCTCTTCATATTTGCAATTGATTAAGAACTCTCTCAGCTTTTGTCTGCGTGTCACAATTAAAATATTGTGAGCTTGTTGAGAGAGAGAGAGAGAGGCGATGACGACAACGGGGAAGGGAAGGAGAAGAAGAAGACTAACCAACTAAAGAGAGAGAGAGTTAACGATGTAACTCGACTTGACAGCATCACCTAATGAGCTCGTTAAATGCTAATCACATACAGACGCTTTGCTTTCTCTCTCTCTCTTGTTTCGATTCTTACGTAAGTTGAGCAACTTCCCCCTCCCCCCTCCCCCTCCCCCCTTCTCACCGAACAACTAACAAGAGCAGTCAGCCAACTAGATATTAGAACAACGAAATAATTTCCTCACTTCTCAATTTAACCTGTAATCCCCCTACATCTTTCTTAAATTTCTCTAAAATTTATTAAAATCATTTATTATGAAATATGGATGCATTGGCGGATCCTGGGGCGAAATTGCTTTCTCCCTAAATCTCTATGGACAGAGGATCATAAATATTTGATATTTTCAAAGTCGCAATATAAGAATCAAAGAGCCAAAAAATGAAAAAAAAATGTTTTTCAAAAATTACCGCTAGAGGGAAAGACTATACATGCAAAGTTGAAAATTGATTTTTTTAAACGGCTTATTAACTTTGTTGATCAGTGCTACCCCCTAGCGAAAAAAACTAAAATCTACTATTTTGTAAATTCTCCACTAGAGAGCGTTAATTTTCTGATTAATGCTTCTCTCTAGCGGAGAACTCAATAACTGAAATGGACAGTGGATGAGACAAATGATTGGTGCTCCCCTCTAGCGTGGAAGTTACAAACTAATTGAGAGAATTTGAATTTGCAAGATGGCAGCTGACAATAGAAAATAAAATAACCAATTTCTTTGGCATATAAAGTAACAAGGGGAGTCGATGGCTCTCCTCTCACCGATTTAAAGGAAAATTTCTTATGTGAGGTACTTGATGAAAAAACAAATTCTGTTACGCAACGAAAGTCGAGGAAATGATAATTTTTTCTTATTCATTTTAGATCACTTTGCGCTTGATATAAAAATACCATCCTTGATTGGTTTTTAATTTGTCAAATGGCGCAATTTGCAGACAATAATAATGAAATCCTGAATCGATGTTCAAAAATGGATCGACAGACAACGCAGATGCAGATGCAAAGACGAGTTTTGCGCAATCCAGGTGATTAACTCTAATATATTTTTTATATTTCCTAATAGTTTAACAAGAGTTTGACATGGATCCTTAACCTTCTCGTGGTCTCGCCAACGCCAAAAACTGAAAAGATGTGGGATGTGGGATGAGGGAAATGGAAAAGGAGAAAATAAAAAGCGTCTCTTATACAATTTTCATTTTAATATAAAATCTTTTTGTTAACTTTTGTTTAAACAAAGACACACACACACACACACACATAAACTGTGAAAACATTTCAACTTAAAATAGCATCTATCTATCTATCTATCTATATTAATCCTATTAAGTCAACATTTCTATATCAAAAAGTAAATATTTTATATCATGGCACAAATATTGTCGCTTAATGGAGATGCAGTGGCGGAAGGAAGGAATGTCGAGAAAAAAGCAATCGAGTATTAAATGCAAATCAAAATTTCTTTCCAAGAAAGAAAGACATTTTGATCCGAGAGATTTCTCCCTCGCTAGGCTAGAAACAAATAAAAATAATTATCACGACGTATCATTTAACTAGAAATACAATAAAAGAGCACCAGATTTGCATCTTTGGCGAATGGCAGGAAAGAAACAAAATCAAAAATTTTCAATTTTTGATATTTAAAGCACTTGAATAAATTATATCTTAATAACGATAACATTTAAATATAATAAGTAGTTGAGCTCTAAGGCAAGAATTGCAAAGGAAGTCGATTTTACTTGAATTGATAAATAAATAAAAAGTTGTCTCTTTGAGAGAAAAGAAATTTGATCAGAGGAGATTAGGCTCTTTAGCATTAGCATGGACTTGTCTAATTAACAGCAAGAAGAAAGAACAAAATCTTTGTTTATAAGCAATGCCTGGATGGGTGTTCAATCATCGCTGTCTCTTTATTTCTGCTATTTGGCCGACCCTGCCTTGTATTACATACAATACAGCAGAAAGGAACAATTTTTTAAAGATTCATTCAATTTGACGATCCATTTTCGACTTTTTCTCCCTTCTATAAATGATGACGTCAACAGGCATGGTGCAAATGGTAATTTATTGAGCAGTGCTTTCTTCTCACCTCAAAAAGCTCCGAATCTTGAGATTCAAATAATATACGTAATCAAATGTAGGGGAGGAGTTGTTGGCAACTTTTTGAGGAGAGAAGGAGTTGCTGATGAAGGAAACGCTGCTTCGAAGGCAATCCTTTGATTCCCGGAACAGAATCCTAGAGGACTTTAGATTCTCTCCTTGGGTGTATTTTTCAAAGAGCCCGATTTTATTTTTGTGCTGAGCCACCAGCTGAGTGTTTCAAAGAGACAATCTTTTTTTTTATTCAATCATTTCAATTTGCTATCTTAAATTAACGTCAGTTTTTTAAACATAATATAATTATCCGCCTCTGAATAATAATAATAATTATAAAAAATAAAGGAGCGAGCGCGCGAGGTGTGTGTTAGCTGCTTCTTTTTTCTTTCTTTAAAAAAATCTCCTCTAATATCATTTATTGATTGTTTAAAGGGAAACAGAAATAGTTATGCCCAACTGTTTGGATGGAATAAAGAAACTGCAATGTGGTTGTGGCTGAGAATAAGTAAATAAGCCTATCAGCTGCATCCCAGAATCCCTCGACGAAAAAAGGAACAAAAACACATCGTCTTCAAAACATTTTAAGGTGAATGGGACAAAAATTTCCGTATGAAATTCCAATAAATTAGGATTTAGACTAGAAAAATCACTTTTCAAAAAAAAAAAAAGAAATATCAGGAAGAGAGAAAGAAGCTCGAGAAGATTTCCTTCTTTATATATAAAGTTGACGTTTCGGCTTGATCTTCAGAGGCGGCTGGCTAGTATTTCATCAGGAACATTCTTTGAAATACAAAATATTATTACCAGGTGGCTCCGAAGATGTATGGACGACACCTGAGCCCGAAACGTCAATCGATGAAATAATAATATCGGAGAATTTGTGTATTCTTTGCCGGAATAAATGGTTGGTGGCAAGAAGAAAGGATAAATGGATTGGAGGTGCAAAGGAGGATTCAAGGGGCTTCAGGAGGCAAAACTGTTCGCATGTTTTTGCCGATAAGATGGCGTTAGGGGTCTTAAAACTATTACGAAACAGAGATTTGCCAACAGATGGCAGGATAGTAGAGCTATATCTAATCTCATGTATTTGTTTGATTTTCGTTCATCTTTTAATAATGAATATTATTATATTAAGATAGCAAGTTTGCGAGATATGTTTGTGCTTAAGATTGGGCAAAATTGCACCCCCTGGAGTCGAACCAGGACCTCCACGCTTTCGCGGCGAGTGGACTTAATCTTAAACGATATATTGATGAACAGTCTAGTCTATTTGAGCATTGATTGAAAAAATTCCATCTTTTCAAACAAGACTCTACCTAGTTAATATTATTAAATATCATTTATAACAGAATTAAAAATATATAAATGCCGTATAGGCTTAAGTGATCTGATAATGCCGGCTGTTAGACTAGCCTGCCATCTTTTGCAAGAGTGCTCAACTATTTGGCCGTTAATTTTTAAATAAATGCGAAATTTATTTTTGACTTCGTCCCCACTTTATTTAATTATTATAGGTATTAATGATTTTGACATTTTTATATTTAGAAAAAAAATGATTTAATTTTGAAATGAGGCATTAATTTGTTGAGTTGCACTAAGGTGTTGTTGGTTGAATATGATTAAAAAACAGTAGTTTTTTATATTTGGTTAAAAAAAAAAATATTGTTTTTTTAATCATATTCAACCAACAACAACAACTTAGTGCAACTCAACAAATTAATGCCTCATTTCAAAATTAAATCATAATTAGTTTGAGCAAATATTGTATATATACCAGGGTATATATATAATATTAAAAAAAAATTACAATTTTCATAAAATTTTTTTTTCTTTTTTGCATTTTCTAGTAATAAAAAAAAAAATATTTATTTTTTATTAAACGTAATTGAAACAAAAGCATTCTATTATGTAAAATGCTCACGAATGTAAATAACTAAGAGGAGGCGACGTGGCTTATCGGATAAGCTGGGGTTTAGTAATACGAGGTAAAATTGAACTCGAGTTCGAACCCGGCTTGCCGCAAAAATTCAACCAAGTAGAGCAATGGGAATATAATCCCCTCCAGTTCCAGGCCCCTAGGGCCTGAGGGATGGGCATGAACCATTCCTAGAATGATCCTCTCCAGGGGCCTTGAACCAGGGGAGCACAATAGATCTATAAAGGTCGCAGTGCAGAGAAGCCCCAGAACATCAAATCATCTACAATATATAATACAAATAACTAAAAAAAAAAGATACTTTAAAATGCCTCAGTAGTTTCGAACTAAAGATTCCCTCCTGAAGCCCCTTAAGCAGTAAATTTGAACAGAGATCTGAGATTGGATTGTTTTGAGAGTATCAGCAAACATCGGTCGGTGAGACGACAGCAGGATTGAGAAGAAATTATTTCAAGGAGAGAAGGAATTCCCCGAGCAATTTGAATAAAATTTTTTCCTGATATTTCAAAATTTGCATTGCTTTGATTGTTAGATTCTCAATAATAAAATGAATATTAGAGATATGTTTGTGGCGATATTGAAATTTCATCTGGATTTTTTTATTTAAATACAAAGGTGAGAGCTTTGATTATAAAAATACGAATCTACGTATTTCTATTGGCAGAATCGAGATGTCTCACCTTTTGTATTTAATCATCACCTGATTAGCGGGGGCGGGGGATTTCTTTTTTCTCTCAAGTCGTGTCGATGTTGAACCTTTTGCCGTAGCGTTTAGCTAAATCCTTGATGAATTCCTCTTTCAAAATTCGCAGGCATCTATGAATAAATAAACAAATTGTGTTAATAAAAGCCCTTTCAATTGATAACACGCTTTCGAATTTTACTTTCTATAATGGGCGGAGCTGCGGAATTTGGCGATGTCAAAACTCGGTGCATGCGGCATGTGCACGATGAAAGCATTGGGTAAAACAACAAATTCAAAGCCCTGAGCTTCAAGTTCCATGATATGTGCGACTTTGTTCCATCCAAAGCCCACAAAACGAGTATCGTATTCAGGAATATCCTTGCGCACGACGATGTAGGGCTCAAAGTCTGGCTCCCATTGAACCTGCAAACAACAACAACAACATTTGCGTTAAGAGACCAGCACTCAGCTGGGCGTCCACTGCTCTACGGTGCACTCGCCTTGTAAGGTGTCGTGGCAACTCGCCATTTCTGGAAGTTGGTCGGCGCGTGGCCCTTCGCCCAGACATGATAGCGAAAGGTAAAAAGAGTTCCGATGTCGAGCATATCAATGAGTTCAGCTTTAGTTTGCGGAAATTGGATTTTATATCTTTGCGTTTCGAACGCCGGGACAACCAGAGCGCGCTTGTCAATGTCAAGCTTCAGCCCATGGATGGACTTCTTTAAATATGGATATAGTCCGTGCATGGGAACGAAGTCGATATCAGTGAGGAACACGTAGGGCGTATTCACTTGCTGCAAAGCTACGTTGCGCAGGAAATTCACTGGATAAAAATTCTAAAAAAAAAAATTGTTTAGAGCGTTGCTTCACATGTCTGAGAATCAAGTGGCTTGAATTTAAAACAACTCGATGGATTCGGCAAGTGCTTTTTAATCTAAAGGCAGGTTTACACGCTACGACATATAAATATTGTCATATTCCTTTGTCGAGGGCTTTTTTCGATGCAATGGCAAATAACAAATGCAAGGTGACAAAGTGAAATCGTTACGATTTGCCGGCCGGCATCAATTAATCGCTTTAAGTTCTGTTTCTCCTATACCAAACGTCGCGGGTTCGGACCCAGGCAGTCGGATGATTTTATTTAAGCCATTTGGATACCAGATGGCTTAAATAGAAATGCCTGAACACCAAATTGATTTATTAATTACAACGGTTATCGTCAAAGTCTTATATGGCCTGAGCTGCCGAAAAGACTGTGTGAATGTGTGTGTGAGTGTGAGTGTGAATGAGAA
The DNA here is from genome assembly GCA_023213315.1 of Euborellia annulipes. Lineage (NCBI taxonomy): Eukaryota > Metazoa > Arthropoda > Insecta > Dermaptera > Anisolabididae > Euborellia > Euborellia annulipes. The sequence continues at coordinate 16,076 of JAKCPI010000713.1, forward strand.
AAAAGTGTGAATGTTTTTTATAAAAAAAAAAAAAAAAGTTCTGTTTATACACCGGTCGTTGCGTGGAAACCTGCCTTTAAATAAATAAAAAATTTTGACAATTTCATTGAAGGAGATCAGGGGATTGTAAGAAAAGGGCAGGAAGTCGGCATCTTAATATCTTTTTTGTGACGTCATTTTTTGTTTGATGATGCGCTCGACCGCCGAAATCTTTCATTTTTCACTTCTCTCTTTAATAATGCCAGATTTAATAGAAATTTGTTTGTTTTTTTTGTTCTCTCTTATTCAAGAGTAGAATAAATAAAACTAGCAATGTTGCAACTCACCCCTTCTTTGTAAACGATATGATATCCGATATTTTTACGAGTGCTTAGGATTTCTGATGCCAGGGCGTAACTCAAAAATTGTTGAGCTTCGGCATCTGACATGTATAAAGTGAGGCTGATAGGACCTGCAAAAGATTATTTATTATTATTCAAACAATGAGGTAAAAGCTGGCTGTAAGTGAAGACAAGTTTCCTCGGATTGAGGTCTCGTTGGCTGTTGAGAGAGGTCTCGGATCTCATTTTGGAGGATGAGATTAGGAAGTAATTAATTAATGGTAGATGGGTTGGCAGTCATGCTAGTCCCCACGTCTGGTTAGTGGATGTCTCCTCCTAGGCTGAGATGGGTCGTTGATGATAGAGACATCCAGTAACACAAAACGTGTAGATATTGAACTAATAATGCTTATTATGGCCAAAATTTAATTCCCCGTTTCGGGAACACCTCCCTTCTTCAGGGATTTACTGTTGGAAATCAATCCCCGATGGCTGTAAAGTGGAATTATATTTTACCCTGAATAACCCCCATAACATGGATCAAAATCTACATCACGTTTCTTCTAAATCGACATTTTTAATAAAAAAATTAGCGCTCTGGCCCCCATTTGAGTAGAATAAGAGTATTGTTCTCTTTTGGTTATATCTGCAAAATTACCTTCCCAGGCTTTGCACAAAGCTTCAACCATTTGCAAACGATCCATAGATAATTGCGCCACTAAAGTGACGTCATAGCCTTCTGGACTTGGCTCATAAGAATAATCCAGAAAATACAAATGTGTCCGTAAACTGAAAACAAACAAAAATATTAAAAGAAGAAAAGAAAGGAAGAAAGGAAGAAAGAAAAGAGAGAAGAACCTGTTGACCCGAGCACGTCGGAATTCGTAGCAGACGTCCTCTTCGTTTAATTTGCTCAATTCCCGTTCTTTGAGCGAAGGCCGCGTGTTATTGCAGCCAAACAGCTCCCGGCGCAGCAGATTGCCGTCGTATTCAAGAAATGTTAAGTACAAATTCCGGAAGAATTCCACATGCTTATTTTTCACTTTGAGCTTTTTTGGCGAATTCCAATGAATCACCTAAAAAAAAAAGAAGAAGGAAATTTGTCAGAACGAATCTTGTAGTAAAAGAAACAGAGGCTGGTAAGGGATTTGGATTTCTGCGTATCGAATGCTTTGACCCTCCTCTATTAAGGCTAGAGCTAGACGAAAATTTTTTTAATTTGAGTAATTTAGTCAAATCAAGTAAGCAACGTAAAAGAAATTTAGTTCATTTAAAATATGCACGCTGTCAAAAATGATAAATGATCTATTACGCTGATATTTTGATTTTTTTTTCATTCTTTATTAAAATTATTTGGCCAAAAAATCTTAATCTGTGATTAACTTAAAATTTATTTCAATTTAATTGGCTACCAATAAATTGAAATAATTAGAGACGGGGTCTAAATGGCCTTCGATGCCCAAAAAGACCTTAATTAAATTAAAAAAAAAAAAATAAAATAATTGAAGAAGAGCTAACTTCACTCCCATTCTAATGATCTAAAAGATATAGAGTATATATATATATACATGGTAATAATTATAATTGCTGTAACTAATTTAATAAAATTAGTAAGACACGAGATTATGGTTCAAAATTCTATGTGCTTGGTGCATAAGCCCTATCTACATCTAAATTTGAATAAATAAATAAATATTAATATATACAAATATTATATTTATTTGTAAGAATACTTTTTTTGAAACAAATAACCTAGTGTGTTTGACTTTCAACAAATGCCCTCGGCATATGATATATTCAAAATATGAGCAGCATAGAAATCCGCAAGCTTATCACACATTCTCTTGCCTTACAGCGTATGTGTATTTTTTTTTTTTTTTTATAATTTTGGATATAAAGCTCAGAACTTCAAGGTCATGTTGTAGGTATAATCAAAAAAATTTATATTCATTTAACAAAAAGTAGGAAAGAATTTACACTAAGGCTTAGTTCTCGCTGTGGATTTTCTTGACATTAAACATTTTAATAGTAAATAAACATTTTATTTGGTGTCTGATCGTTATGAGACATATTTCTTTCGATTTGAAATGAAAAATAGATGTGAATCGATGTGTCACATGACCTATTATCGTAAAAAAGTCACGTGACCTGATAGATGTTTATGCTGATGACGTAACTCGGTGCGCGTCAAAATGTACATCTGTCAAAACAAAGAGGTTATTTCTCCATATTTAAGAAAAAATAGCCACATTTGTTTACATTCTGATAAAAATTAAAATGTAAACAAATGGAAAAAATTACATTTTTAAAAAAATCGGAACTGCAAGGGACCAAAACGTTATTTTTCCCAGGACCAGTTTTTTTATGCTGAATACGTATATGTAATTATTATTTTTCTACGTGCAGACGGACAGACAGACAGACTCTGCTCTCTCTCTTAGTACTACGTATGGTGAGAGCTAAAAATACACATACGCTGTATTATCTATTTTTGTATTTACTCTTTGGAGGCTGAAGAGGGCGGGGATGAAGGGCTGGAACGTTCCAATAAAGAGGGTAATAATTATAAATTATTTCTAAATGGAGGCTCAATTATTTGCTGCATCCTCTTTCTTTTTTAAATATAACTTATTAAGTGTACAAATGTTCACCCTTTATGCGTTTTCGACATGTGATTATTTCATTGTTTTTGTTTCCATTTTTTCCACTGATCCAAGATGGAAAATGGAATCCGAATTATTGTATTTTCTGGCACAAACTCACCTTGAGATCTGTAACTTCAGTATAGCACAATTCACTCCGAGTATTATCGCTAAGTTGAACATTCCATTGGCAGCCGAGATTATAAACGAGATGCGGATGCTGTTTGATGATAGCGTTGAATATATCCTGGTCGGCTAATGAGGTGGCCAGCATCGTGGTGAGATCCTTTTCGGCAACTAAACGCCAGAGTTGGCCCCAATTCAGATCGCGGAGTTTCGCCAAAGCAAGAAGGATGACGCCGGTGTTGTAGCCTCGTCCAAGTGCCGGCCACGGTCGGTGCTTTTTCCACAATTTCCCTAAATACCAATCGCTTTGATTCTCTACAAGACCTATAGCCTGCGAGAAAAAAGAAAATTTGTATTTATTCAGCATGGAGATGAAGCGAAAGGCGAATACCTGTTTTGGTCCGAGTTTATAAAAGATCTTCCAGAGCTCCGCTATATCAGTGGCAAAAGTGACGTCTGTATCAAGAACGATGGCCTTGTGGAGGGTCTCAGGAAGCACCTTCGGGAGAGTGAGCTTCATGAGGCCATACACGCCCGAATAGTGTTTGTTCGGGATCCAGGAGACATCAGGAACGACATTGTCGGCAAGATAAAAGCTTACTTCGGCTAAAAAATAAAAAAAATGTATTTTTTGCACTCTGTGATCGGAATCTGTCGACGAAATTAGATGGGCGGCTCCTTGATAGACACAAACCTGGCGGGACAATTTCATATTTATATACATGTTGTTTTATTAAATAACAAAAAGAAAGCAAATTTTGAAATTTTAAGGCAAGCGCCTGAGATATGACGAACGAAGTCTTCTCATCAAATTGATAGGGTTAGAAATAAAAGTCCTCGAATCCTCCCCCGTCTTATTTCTCTGGCAGGGACCCTGATTCGATGGAATCGACACACAAATGATTCTTCATATTTACCTTGAGGAACGCTCCAAGTATAAAATAATTTTTGTAAAATAACTTGTGCCACAGAATCAGCGATTAAATGAAAATGCAGAGGATTTTTTGAATAAAATAAAATAGATTTGATTAAAGTTACAACAGATCTGCTTGAATTGTATCCAGCACACACAATGGCAACATGAATGATTTCACATTTAGGGACTTCGACTCCCTAGAAAAGAACGTTTTAAAAATTAAATCAAGAACCAAAGGTGGAATTGTTTCCAATTCAATTCACCTGAGTTTGACACTTGACTGACCCTTGGCCCTGAGTTGTTAGATCCAACATCGGGGACGTTGTGTCATTATTAACGCGCATTGCGTTTAATAATTGAATTTGTGATATGGAAAGTTGTCTTCGTAAAAGTTGATTTTGTTCTTCCATTTCTCGAACTCGCCCGGCAAGTCTCGCCTCCCGGTCGTTAAAACCAAGCATATTATTCCCGTCGGCTAAAAAAAAATGTATTTAAAATAATAGTTTGGTATTAATTCCCGAACCAAGCAAGTTTAATGTGAAAAGGAATAATATGGTGATTAGGCTGAGGCCATTTAATAAAATAAAAAAAAATTATATATATATAAATAAAAGAAGGTGAATTTGTTACCATTGTGGTCGAGCATCGTGTAATAGAGCAGAGCTGAGGCGATAAGTCCCCCTAGCATAAAGCTAGTCAGCCAATGTCTAGCCATATTACACGGCAACACATTTCTTTTTCTTCTTCGAGCTATTATGACTTAAAATTAATAATATCCTTTAAAAAAAAATTATTAATTCAATGGATTAATATAAAATATAAATCATTGGGTAAATTGCCGCTCACCTTTTTTTAAGGCCAAATTAATTTAAAAAATCATAATTCTAATAATTAAATTTTGTTAGATGAATTTCAAAATGTTTGAAAAGAAATAAATTTGTTATTAAAAGAAAGGAATAATTTGATTTAACATTAAATTCCATGACTTTTTCTTGGATTTTAGTTTGACATTTCTCTGAAAGCCATTGACGCAGAGGTGCCAACTGCTGCGTACCAAAATCTCCAAAAAAGTCGGAGATTTCGAATAAAAAGAGAAACAACTCCGTGTGCGAATGTCCGTGAAAGAAGGCAAATGTCAAAAGCATTTCCAGGGAATATACTAGCCCTAGTAAAAGGGACGGGAAATTCATAAATAAATAAAAGGGTCGCGACCGGTCGTTCCTGGCGGGTGTGCACTCCGTGCCAGCAAGGAGGCGCCAACCCCAAAGGGCGCCTTTCCAAACTTCGCCCAAAGACAAAGTGTAAGCAACCAGGGGATCCACGAAATAAAAAAAATAAAGAGGAGGTAAACAACCACAGGAGAGGAGACATAAACTTCTCGTGCCTAGGATCCCGGGTTCGATTCCCGTCCCAAGAGAGAAAAATTTATTTCATTTGAATTGGCTACTAATCATTTGAAATAAATAGGGTCTAAATGGCCTTAGATGTCGAAAATGATCTTAAATAAGCAGAACATCTTCTACTAGTCAAACAAGATCTTAAATAAATTAGAAAAAAAAATATTTATTAATAGAAATAGCCAACAAAAGATGGGAGCTGCCGGGTTCGACTCCCGGCGACACCCTATCTTTTGTCGGCTATCTGAATTAATAGGTATTCAAATGATAAAAAATAAAGGGGCAGACTAAGCCGAGCGCACAACTTTGCCCACCCACTATTTAAGAAAAAAATATTGGTCCCCCCACCCTAGAGCCCCCCCCCCCCTAATGGTCCGATGTTTACCAAAAGCTTTTCAGTTCTTGGCCTCTAACCCTAGTTTATGTGTGCAAATTGAACAAATAGTTTTTGAGTTCGAAAAAAATTACCACACACACACACACAGACATCATTCCAAAAAGTACTTAAATGGATTCAGGGGACCTCAAAACGAATTTTGGCAGCTTCAGAAAAATTTCGATCTAAGATTGATGGGCAAAGTTAAAAACATAAGAAATCTCTATATATATAAAAGGACTTACATATATACAATATATATCACGTCTATTAACCGTGAAGAAAATTCATACAATTTGATATTTGTCTAGAACCGGACCTGATCCAAATGACTTGTAACCACAGAGTTATATATATATATATATATATATATTGTAAATGAGGAAAGAAAGTTGGTTGTGGTTGTTGGAGAATGGTGAGATGGGCAAAAGGAACAGAATAAGATATGAGAAGATCCGAGGAATGGAAGGGATGATGGAGGCATCAAAAAAGGTTGGGGAATGGTTTGGTCATATAATGACGAGAGAAAAGGGGAGCAAGGAATGTTAGATTTGAAGGTGGCTTAGAAGATGGATGGATTATATATACGTGAGACTGCAAGCAGAATGGATTGGAGTGTAAGGAAAGCGTATTGTGAAGATTGAGAATAAAAACGAGACCTGTAGGAAAAAAATAAAGAAATTAAGGATGACCACCAGTAAAAGAAGAAGCTGAAAGATTAAATTATTACAAAATGTGGTTGGCTGAGAGGTCATGTATATATATTTTCCTCTCGGCTGCTGAGGCTTTATTAAATTATATTATTCCGATGACAACCGGGGGTCGTTCTATATATATATATTCTCATAATAACAACGGGTTTCAGAATTGAAAAAATTTCTAAATGAGAAATGGTAAAGATTAAAATTTTCATTTAATTAATATCAAGATTAAAAATAGAAATGTCATATCACATAATATGGAAATTAAGTTTTATGCAATATATTCATGTGATAATATAAAAATAAAATAAAAAACAAAATAAATAATTTTTGAGACAAGGAAAAAATTTGCAAATTTTATATCAGATTTTTTGAGAATATTATTATTATCTATGATATATTTTCATAGATAACAGATGTCAGAGATAGGAAACTGCATCTAAGATAACAAAATCCTTATGAAAAATAAAATCTAAATAATAAATTATTTTAACTTTAAAATAAAGTATGTAAAAATTTTTTAAAATTAATTTTGTTTTTAAAATAATATTTTATTGCTTTGAAAAAAAGAAAAATACGAATTTTTAACAGACATGTGAATTTAATTTTTTTTTTTTTTATATAATGAAAAATAAATTAAAAGTAAAATAAAAATTTATATAAATAATTATTCTAAATTATTTTTTAAAGTTAGAATAATTTATTTTATACTTTTTTTTTTATGATTAATTGTCAAAGAGTTGGTCGTCCATTTGACAGCTTCTCTGACCTGTCTATTTAATATATTATTCATGAAACACGTGTACGGCCTAAATTCAGCTGTCATCACATTTATTAAAGGTAATAATTATTTCTTTTGATAATTAATCCATTCCGCATGATTTTATTATCTAATATTTATTTCTAACAATTTAAATCATTTTATTTGAGTGTGAGTTTAGAAAATTAGTTGCCCAGCGATTAACCTTTCATCTCATCTTTCTCATTTATTTATTTTCTTTTATAAACCCTTGATTGTATTTTATTAATTATTTTAATTTCTCTAATTATTTTCTTAAATGTGAGTGAATTATTTTAAGCAAAATCAGTCTGACAGATCTTACAGGTAGGTTAATCAGATTTTAATAAAACGCATTTCCCACTTGAATTTTAATTTTATTAACAGTGTTTTAAATTAATTGCATGTTTTATTAATTCATAGGAAGTCTTATGTGATGCAGTTGTAATTCTAAATATTTTTTACTTTTATTTAAAAAAATAAATTTCCAAATAGTTTTGATTTCATTTTGGAATCAGATAATATTCATCTTTTTCCCTTTTTAAGCTTCTTTTTAATATTATTAAACGAATATTTATAAATCTGACATCCTTATGTATATATATTTTTTAGAAAAAATCAATTTTTATAATTTATTTTAGATGATTTTCTAATTTGAAAGATAAGAGGTGAGAATGGATTTATCAAAATCATTTATGAATTTATCCTCCCATTTATATATATTGGATCCCACTGATTCTCATCATTAATAAATAAAAAAAAATTTTTCTCTTTTATTTTATTTGTTCAACTTTTGGTCTCTAATCGTTTGATTTTCAAGTACAATTTAATTACAGACACTTATTATTTGCATTGAAGAGAATTAAACCAGGATTTTTGACTAAAGTTTAACAAATAAAATATAATAGAAACAATTTTTATAATGAAAATGTCAGTGTGATCAAAAATATATATATATATTAAGTGACAAGGTGATCTAATTAAAAGATGGATTCATTCCTCCCGATATATATATATATATAATTTATTTTTACAACTACAAGTTATTTATTTTTAATTGATTTTGATAAATTCATTTTCTTACCTTTCACATTAGAAAAATCATCTTTTATTTATTCTTTTTAATCATCTCCTCTCACATTTACAATCGATATCTTTTATTTTAAACATGAAAATTTATTTTTTTTTTATAAAAAAAAAATTAATGTGAGTTCTACAAATGTTGAAAGATCCCAAAATGAAGTAAAAACTATTTGGAAATTTATGTTTTGGATTTAATATCAAATAAGAGAGAATATGGGAATAAGGGACTAGAATTAATATTATAAATAATTATTAAACGTTAAATAATACAAGATACAATATATTAACTCAATCACAAAAAACACACAAAACACATCTCAAATCAATATTTTGGAGTTTAGACTTTCACAGTTGTTATCATTAATAAAATAATTTGATTTTCGGTTTAACTGTTGTTTACTTGTATATCCAAATAATTGCAGAATCCTCTGGCCCGTATGTCGCCCTCTGTTTGACCGACTTCTCTTTGAAAGAAATTTTTTTTGCACTCATTTAATGGATATTATGGACCCAAGAAAATCCCCAAATTGGGAGGGTAAAAATATTTTTGAAAAATCGAGGATTTTCCTATGGAAAGCACTGGGTAGAGAGCTTTTTGTCCCAATTATGGCAAATATTTACTATGTCTGTGTATATATATATATATATATATACGTATGAGTTGGAAATGTTTCCTAATTCTCTTTCTTTTCTTTTGTTCTAGTTGTTACCTGCTGCACTTGTCTTCTCGAGCCAAGTTGAGACAAGGCCTGCAGAGAGGGCTTGACAGGGACAACGGGCCGAGTCACTCCGGCCCAGAATTCCTATAATTTCTACTTTTTGGTAAGTACATTTACACTTTATAGTTAGATACATTCATTAAGTAAGCATCAAACTATGGATTAGAATAAAAATTTATTTATGAGGCCCCTAATTGCATAATAAAATGCATCGAAATTTGTGAACAACATAAAAAGTGATTATATTATTATTATATTTCTTTTTTTTATTACTTTTATTTATGCCGTGCACTTTCTATAACTATACTTTCTAAATATAGAAATTGGCTCTAGGGGAACGAGGTGCAAGATTTTGTTTGGTTCATAGCCTTCATAATTACATAATAGTTAAGTCGTAGAAAAAATCTCATGTATTAGTACACTACTAAGGTTTACAATAGCATAAAAACAATTTTATTAACTTTTTTGCAAATAACTATTATTTTTCACCGTTTGTCGCACCAATATAGCCAGTAGCTATGGTGCCCCATCTCCCCTCAGTAAGACAAACCAAAACACAAATCACTTCGACCATCAACACGCAAACCGCCACCACACAACCCAACACATCTCAAAGACAAACACAAGCCTCGGAAACATCCGGCAATACATCGACTGGGGAGTAGGCAGATTGAGGCCCCAAAGTCAACCTAAATCAAACACAGACACGATCACACATACACACACCCAATCCAAATCTCAGAAACAAACCCAATCTCCTAACACATCCACTAACCAAACCAATAACACATCGACTTGGGGAGGCAGACTGAGGCCCCGTAGTCAACCCAAACCGAACACAAACGCAATTACACACACTCAACCTTCCTCCTGCTCTCAGAGACCAAACCAAGCCTCTGAGGCATCCAAATTGACCTGGGGACCAGCAAGACTGCGACCCCGTAAACAAACCACCCCAACAATTCCCCCTAATTCCATACTCTTGAAAATGGCTCCAAAAGGAGAGCCGAAACGTCGAGTAAATCTCAACATCACACGCGACACAACCCGAGAAAACTTATCTTCGCATACATCCGGTCGCGGAAACCTTCCAGAACATATATATATATATATATA
>JAKCPI010000716.1:0-17109 GCA_023213315.1 Euborellia annulipes
CAAACAAACCCCCTAGAATTATTATGTCACATCATAGAACTACCCCCTCCCTCCAAATAAAATTTCTTATACACTTATCATTTTACCTTTTTTTTTTTTTTTTAGTAAATTTTCCCTATAAATTCGACTTTGAATTGTTATGCCACACTTTGATTATTACCAGACTTCCCCCATGTCACAATTAGTAACGTTTTGTCCAGACCCCTTCCCCCCTGTGGACGACTCCTTATGTCTTTTATATACTCCATTACAGCCATGAAGATAGTCGCATAGTCGACCGAAACATCGCTGTGTGTTCGAATATAATAAAGAAATAAACAAAGCTGCTTGTCCTTTTATCTATCCTGCTACATATTGATTCGGCTGTTCACCTCACTAACATATAGCTAATATATTGGAACATATTTCTTACCGGTACACTTCTAAACAGACATCTCTTTTCATGAGAAACATCCTAAATCACTCGAGTATTAATATTTACTCTTAAATTAAATATTATTTTATTTTATAATCAAAGGAAAAATAATTTTTGCATGAATAATTTTCCAAATTGGATTATTTTTAATACGGTTATGAGTGAATAAAAGTAATTCAATAAATATTCACGTAAATGATTTGAATCAAATTAACGAGACAGCCAGCCATTCACCAGACGCTTTGTTATGTGGGGATAAAAATACAAGTATTTTTCGAGTGGAGGAGTGTTTGTGAATCCGATTGCCGACAGCTGTCCTCTGATTGAGGTTAATTACGAGAACAGGATTGGCTGGGTGACAGCGAATTTCGTAGCTCCTATCCTCTCTACTCCCTGAGAATCCCGGACGGATGTTATAATTGCTTCTCTCCTTGAGTGATTAATGAAAAATTAAAATTTCAACCAAATGGCATAAGAAATAAGTGCGATGATCATTTGTGAAATTTGTTATTCTTTCTACAAAATATAGTATTAAATAAAGAATTATTTAATCTTTGAATGGCAATCAATCATTTCTTTAATTTCTTTTATTTTTTTATTACGTAACAATTTTCTATTGATTTTTGAAAATTAAATTAATTACGAATTCATTTTCAAAAATTATTTAATCACTTGTTTAGATGTACGAATTTTATTTTAAAAGCCATTATAAAGGAAGTTAATTTAATCTTATATTTCCTTCCTTTTCACATTAAATGAATTTTGTATAAAGTATTTATACCTACACATTTAAATTTGAAATAATGAACCTTCTAAATTACCATCATTTATTGAAATTAAGGCAATCAAGACTTAATTATGAATCAAATAATTTTAACTTCTTTTAAACAAAATATCTAAAAAGAAATTAAATTTTTTCTAAAGTAGAGAAAGTCTGAAATTTCAATGTTGGTTGATGGATTCAGGCCAAGAGATTCATAAAAATTAAGGCTTCTAATTGGGATTCCATCCCTCCCACCGTGACCGAGAGATTAGAGCAGGGATGGGCAAAATCATTTAAAAGGATTAGCGATCCGATCCAGCGATTCAGTTCGGGCGATCTGATCCGATTTTGAAAAAGGATCGCTGTCCCAATCCGCAAATCCAGATCCGCGATCCGGAAATCCGATCCAGGCTTGCGATCCAGAAATCCAATCCGGACTTGCAATCCATAAATCCTATTTGATCCGGAAATCCGATCCAGTTTTAAATTAAATTGCCGAATTAACATCTAAATTTGTATCAAAATTAACGAGCGTTCTGAGCAGAGTTACCAATTTGAAAAATAAAGTTTTAAAGGATTTCTAATCCTTTAAAAAGAATCCCAAGATTCCAAGTTTGCTAATCCCTCATTAAGGATTAGCGATCCGATCCTAAGTCTAGAGACCAAAAAGGATTTGGATCAAAATCCTTAAATCCACCCCCATTTCGATTTGGTTCGCGATCCAGATCCAAAAATCCTGAATCGGATCGAATCTTCGAATTACAATTCTGCTCATCCCAGGATTAAAGTTATTGACAAAAGTCAATATTGATAAGGGGCGCGGGTTCGAAACCCAGGTAGTTCGATGAATTTATTTAAATCATTTGGATCATATGGTTTAAATAAATTTGCCTGGACCCCAATATATATCGTAAATAATATTTTTATCGTTAAAATTCTATATGCCCTAAGATGCAGAGAGGACTTGTAAAAAAAATTATGATTCGATTTTAGAAGAGATATTAAGATTAAAAAATAGGCATCGAAGTTGGAAAACTTTCTCAACTATCAAAAGTTTGTTTTTTGCTTTGTTTTCTCTCTACTATTGTCTCTAAAAACAAAAGGCTTTAAACTTGAAATTAGGAAAACAAGAAGCTATTGATTACCTAAACCTATTCATTTTTAAGGATCCTATTATTTGGATGCAGGACATGACCAAAATCAAACAAGTTCGCATTGCCTTTGTGCCTTTGCCAAAGTTATTATAGAGTTGCTAATTCATTTATATCTTATTGTTTATTATCTGTGGTTTTTATTCTGCTGGCCCACAGTTCTATAGAATTGTTTGTTAGGGCCTGTTGATAAATATATCTATCAATTAAAAGAGGGAGAATATAATCGGAAACAATCTAATACCAAGGGCGGATACAAGGGGGAAAGAGGGTAATTAATTACCCCGAGATTTGAAAAAAATAAATTTTATTTTTAATGTAAAATTTTAAAAATTAATACTTAAAAATTTGATTTGTATATATATTCTGGTAAACAAATACAAAATGCGCCTTTAAATTACCGAAATTAAGAAAAAATAGTGTGCTGTGCGACCAATCACACCAGATTATGCATAGAAATATCCGCCGAATAAAGGACGTCAGGTGGAACGATAAATCTGCTGGTTATTATTCTCCAACCCCTTTAATAAATTTTAAATTTATCATTCTGATTTTAAGTCATCTAAAATTTAATTTAAAAAAATCTGGTGTGACTGGTTGCAAAGCACACAACTTTGTATTTAGATTCCGACAATACAGTACATTAGAATTAAAAATTAAGTTGTTGTTTTTTAGTCTTTGCAAGATATAAAACTTATAAACTTCGAAAAGCCCCCGGGCCTTGGTGTAGTGGTTAGCATGCTGGCCATTTATACCAAGGATCGCGGGTTCGCAATTCATCCCATGGGACAAAAATTTATTTAAATTGAATTGGCTACCTATCAATTTATATAAATAGGGTCGGGGTCTAAATGGTCATAGATGCCGAAAAAGTCCATAATAAAAAATAAAAACCGTTAGAGCAAATTTTGAGAAAATTGAAAATAAATGAAAAGGTTTATCAGTAAAATACAATAGGCTACTAGTACTCTTTGGCTGATTTTATTTAAAAGCTTATTTACGTTGGTAACTAACTTAAATATGAAATTTCAACCTAGTAGCTCATTTCCTTCAAGCTTAATTCTTAATTATGAATACAGACAGACAGTATAATTTACTTTCCGTTCGTCTGCCTATCACCACACTCTTTTTAAGCAGCTTCCTATTAGAATTTCTAAGAAAACCTTCCAATGTGACAGAATAATTATTTTCGTTCTAAAATTACTATAACATTACTATTTTTCTTATAGAAAATGTAGGTATTCAGTCGCGAAATCTACCAGGCTAGTTTTGAGGCCCACCGCAGGCAGGTGGTGCGGCTAGTATTTTTAATTAAGATAACACAATTTTTTTTTTTTTAATTTGAATCTTGAATTTTATTATTCATTCAAATTGAAATTAAAATTTATTTATTTTATTTATATTTATTATGCCACTATATTTTAAATTTCATTACGATCATATTATAAAAATAAATATTCTTTTAGTTTCTATTTCTGATTATAAAAAACAATAGAAAAACAGATTTGGAGCCCGCCCCTCTTTTCCTTTTTCCTTCATAAATCATAATTATTTAATAATCTCTTCCCCTTCAGTCTCCTTCTACCACTCTCCTTCCCCTCTCTGTAGCCGGCACCTCCCCTTGACTAATTGACCAATCAGAGGCTGGTAATATTGGCGCCATAATTCACATTGCTTTTGATGCAAGGCAAGTTGCTAGGCTAGATCAGTTGAGAGGGAACTCTTTAATAGAAGTGTATGTGTGTCAATCTCCGACAATAATCAAACGGCTTGTTATTTGCAAGGCGGCCATGATGGCAGCCGGCTGCTTCTCTCTCTCACGGTTAGTTTCTCGATCTTTTCACTATGGAATTTCAATTCACAATTTATAATTATAGATTTATTATATTGTTTAGTCATTTAATATTCAAATTTATATTATAAATTAAGATTTTTTTTTATATGTCATGATGCCTCATTAAATAATGTTCACAGAATATTAAAATAGTATTCTCTGAACAGTGAATATTTTTTTTTTCTTTTTTGCAATTGCATTTCCGGAATTAGAGACCTAAAAACACAATTTGGTAGAATTTGATCAATTTCTTTTTTATCTTTTATTAACATATTTATTTATAAAATGATGTGAATTTATTTTTTTGCTGATGGATCATTTGAACTCTGAAATAATAGCGTTGATATGTAAAAAAAATCTTTTACTGACTGAATCGCTTGGTTCGACCCAGGGTTCTCTTGATTTATTAGTGAAATATGGTTTATGTTCTTTAAAATAAATATTCTCATATTCCTAGCGCCAGCAGAATTTTAAAATTTAATAAAATATTTCATTTTGAGATAAAATTGAAGTGGGCAAGCTTTTGGTTAATAAATACAAAAAGGGAATTTATCAAAAGGCAATCTCCTCATTTATTAAGTGGGTCATAAGTTTTAAGGAAACATTAGGCCTTTCATGATTGTTTTGTTTGATACGTGTCACGGCATTATTATTTTAAGGTTTAGTAATAAACTTTCAAGAGACTTGTAAATGCAATCATATTCAAGTAAAACGAGTAATTTATTAGTATTTTAAAATTTTTATTTAAATAAAAATTAAAGCACTGAGTGGAAAATCATAATATATCCAATTTTTTTTCCTTATTATATTTATATTAATATGTTGTTTATAATTAATATTCGCAAAAATAAAAGCAAATAGTTTAAATATGAATTATAATAATACTTGCCTAGCTATAATTTCTGTCTGGGAGAGAGAGAGGGGGAGGAACACCCGCCTCTCCCAAGATATCCCCAAACGTAGAGAAACTTTTTAAAATAAATACTTTTTTTTATTACGGAAAAAAAATTATATTAAAACGTTTTGTGAAATTTATGATTGCAGGTGTGGTGAACCGAGGCGATTCGTTCCGGCGGCGTCGTTCCAGAAGCAACAGCCTTGCGCCCCCCGCGATGGTTGGGGCTGATGCCCTGGCCAGCGGGGAGCCAAGTCCTGTAGCCTCTGGAGCGACCACCCCTGTAGCCTCACATGCCGAGCCACCAAGGCCATCCACACCCATCACTGCCTATCGTGTTGCTATCGTTGGCGCGCCCGGGGTCGGCAAGACTGCTCTCGTCTCACAATTCATGACCAGCGAGTGTATCAATCCGTGGTACGATCGACAAAAGGGTGAGTCTCCAAACAACTACATATTTACCTATTAAGTACTAAAGGATGCAAGAGAAAATATTATTCAAAACATAATTAATTAATTATAAAACAAATTTTGAAGCATAATATCCTCTTTAATGACCTTTCTCAAGCACACCCTCAGTTGAACTAGATTCCAACTTTTTTCTTTTTAAGGCTGATAGTTTCGATAAAAAAATATTTTAAAATATCCTCAATCGCATTTCCCTTTAAACTGCTTCTCCATTGTCTTAAGTGATGCAATTAAATTTAATGAGGCTCAGGAACATCATTTTCTTAGTTTGTTGTAGGATTAGGGCCAAAACTTTTATTAAAAGTCAAAAGATTTTGAATAAAACATTATTTGATCGTAGTGTTCGTTTCGTCTACTTTGTTGTGAGATTACTTCAGTGGGTAGTAAAAAATAGAAGTTGTTTTAATCTCTCTTTTATAAAAAAAATATAGATAATTACTTGCAACAGCAGAGAAATTATATTCGACAATTAATTCGAAATAAATTTTGTTAATTTTTTAACTTGCTCGAAATTTATCTTTCTAATCCCTCCCATCATTCTATTTTCGTCATTACTTTATTAAATAAATCAAATGAATCATTTTTTTTTCTTCTGACTAACAGTCATTGAAAAAATGTGTCATTTATTAAGATATATTTTCTATAAAATATTATCTAAATGAAGTATATGTTTTTCAGGGGCGTATATAGAAATTTTTTCGGGGGGGGGGGGCCCGAACTCAAAAATTTTTCTGAGGAAAATTTTTTTTTTTTAAGAAACTATACTTTTTTTCACACGAAATTTTTTGAGGAACATTTTTTCTATTGCGGAACCAAAGTTGTCCATCCTGCGGAAAAATTTGTTGCGCTGATGTCTGTATATCCCTATATATGTATATGTGTTTGGGAAATTTCGGGGGAGGGGCCCGGGCCCCCTCGGCCCCCCCCCCCCTTAAATACGCCCCTGATGTTTTTTAAAATTAAAACAATCCTTCTTACTTAAATATTTCAAATTATACAATAGCAAATATAAATTCATACATAATTACACATTGCGATAACAAAGCGAGGCAAGAAGAAGAAGAACACAATTACACATTGAAACAATAATTTAAAATATATTTTACCTTGATTTACATCAATCGATCAAATTATAGTCTAATATCTTATTTTAAAACTAGCAACTTTAAATCAAATTATTTCTGAATCGAGTTGGCTTTTTAGATAGTTTCTCTTAACTCTGACAAATTTTTTCCATCGAAGGTCAAAAAGGCAGGCAAAATTGGATTTATTTAATAAAAAATTTTATTGACATTTTTGCTGACTCGTGACTTAAATAATATTGAATCTAAAATCAAGATACTATTTTTACTTTCTCTTACCTATATGTATATGTTAATATACATACTACTTCTATATATATATAGAGTGTTGGATTCATGTCAAAAATTCTATGTCGAGATTTTGATGGATATACACGTTTTGAGGTCCTCTGAGTCCGAAAAGTGGTTTTCGCAACATGGTCTGTCTGTCTGTGTGTGCATGTATGTTCAATTTTAAGCATGAAGGAATTGAGCTAGGAGGTTGAAATTTTATATTTAAGTTAGGCACCCCCACGAGCCTCCTATGCCCCCACCCCGGCCCCCCTTCTTTTCCTGCCCCTTTATACCTCTCTCGAATACCTAGAACTGACGCACATTTGATGTTAAATTAAACAACACTGGAAGGAAATTTCCTCTAATTCATTTTATTGAAGCAAGTATTTGTATTTAATTTGAACCGACATTAAAAATCTCAGATAGTCCTATGATAATATTATATATACATTTTTGATTAAGAAAACATTCATATTACCAGTATATCAATAATTATATTGAACTAACCTAGGGTAAAAATAACAGCATTTAATAGCCTAAGGAACTACAATTCTAAAACACATACAAAATTTATCACATCAATTTAGAGAAATAAACATGTCATGGTAGTTAGGAAAATTAATTTGGTTTGACCTAAACTCAAGTATTGGATTCATGTCAAAAAGTATTGGCAAGTAACACGAAGATTTTGAACAAAATCGGCCTAAGAGTACTAATGTACTTTTTTAGTTTTTTTGTTTTTCTCAAAATTCCGTCTAACGATTTTCACAATTAATTTTGGGTGGGCCCCAAAGTTTTATTCCCTATTCCTCATCTTACGGTGTCTATGCTCAATTACCTAAACAATTTTTAGATGCTCTTTAAAATGTATATTCTCATTTTGATTTCTAAAATTTTTGAAAAAGACTTTACTCTTCTGCTTCATAGGAAAAACAGGAGAAATAATTGCCAATGTAGCAAAATATAAATATTTTTCTGTTTATAAATTTATCTTGAATTCTTATGTATCGTACTGCCGGAAACAACTGGTAATATTGAAAATATCGATGCAAAAAATCTGGTGTGACAAGCTTCGGTAATTGAAAGTTGAGTGTTGTGCGATCAATCGCACCATATTTTTTTATTACAAAGCATTAATTGTATGAGTTCGATGCGCCCCAAAGTTTTATTTCCCATTCCTCATCTTGTCGGTGTCTATGCTGAATTACCTAAACAAGTTGAAATGATTGATTTCTTGAGAAAACAAATAAAACTTTTTTAAACATTTAACCTTTTATTTCTAGCACACGTTGTGTTTTTATAGTTTTTTTTTCTAATGGATTTTGCTTTTCTTCTCTGTAAAAAATTCCTATTGTCTAATGAATTGAGTGAAGCAAGTGATAAGAGGAAAACTTTTAGAACTACTCCTTTTGAAATATGACTCCCAATCTACAAGAAACTGTTTTTGCAAAGATGTTATGTTTGAAAAGTTTTTTTGAAGGAAAAAATTAGTGACGAAAAAAAAAGAAAAGAAATCATTTTCTGACTATAAGGTATTAATTATACACCGGTGGTAGATTATTATCATGTCTCTCTACCTTGGCTAAGAAGGAATATAAAGGCCTAAGTCACAACTAGTAGAGTTCTTGAAACCTCTTAATTGGCTATAAGACCCATTTTGCTTTTCACCAACGTCTTCCTTTCTTTCAGTGGTGTAACCTGGGGGAGTAGTTTCGAGGGTCAAAACCCCTCCCTAGGAGAGCGAAAAAGTAATCTTTAGGGCGAGCAGAGATGTAATTTTTTGACTAATCTCTCTAGTTTACTAAAATTTAAAAAATTAATTCAATACACTAGGTGATATGTACAAATACTAGTAGTATGATCACAACAAGTTCAAAAAACTAGAAAAATATTTGAGTATTGAGAGTTTTTTGTTTTTGTGTAATTAATTCCCTTACCCCACATTTTTTATTTTTTTATTAGTTCATTTTAAATTCATTAAATTTATCTTGAAACAATCCTAAATTCCCCGAAGCATCTATTCCAGTTAAAACATCAAAATATTTACCAATGAAAGAGATTTTATTGCTTTTTTGCCTTTTCTTAAAATTGCCCTTAAAAGAGGTGATTCCCTTTTAGCTTGAATTTGAGATTTTTTCACAATAAATTCAATGAATTTCAGGTGAAATATCAAAAAATGGGTTATGGAAATAACTCAAAAATGAAAAACCTGTCAATACTCAAATTTTATAATTAAGCTAAGTACCCATTACGTAGACGTTTTGAATAAAATCACCCAAAAAATACCAGTATTTTACTAATGTATATAGTTTTTCTTTTTTTTTTTTTTTTCAAAATTAACTTTATTTTGAAACATATCACTTATTGTTTTTGATTAAAATTGATTGGTATCCAATCCTATTGAAATAAATTTTTTGTCTGGGACGGGATGCAAACCCTTGACCTTTGGCTTCAGAAGGCTGCTCCAGTGCATTCTTTATTACATAAATATTTCACATCATCGATTATTTTGGCTAAAAACGCCAAGCAATCAGTCAGATAGATCCGAAACTCCATTTGCATATTTTACACTTTGAACAAAGTCCACCTCTTTACTCCGCCTGGATGGTCGTCATATCACATATCTATTTGAAATATTTGCATAATAATAAAAATAAGGTTAACTGTTTAAATTGGCTCTTTTTACGTTCTCTTTTACATACTTAAAAACTACACTTGATATTTAGTATCTTTCAATCACTCAATAACAATAGAATAGCATTGTTCGTTTGATATTTTGTCTGGCCTGAGGAAGAATTCGGAAAATTGACGGCAAAATAATTTTTGAAGGAATTTTTTTTTTTTTAGCTGTTTCTACAAAAAATAATAAAATAATTTTTAATTTTTCTTTATGAAAATTAAATTAAAAACACTAGGTTATATGGGAAGATGAAGAAAATAGACTTTTATCCCCCCAAAATTTTTTTTTCCCCAATGTCGTGGTTGGGGGGACGCCCCCCCCCCTCCCACAACAATATACTCAGGTTATATATTTCGAAGATTTATTAAAAATTAACATTTTTAACATTTAATAGAATTTTTTTTTACAACCTTTGTAAAATAACTTTTGGTGACGTCTTATGAGTATTAAGTTTTAAAATGTTAATTTTCTTTTAAATTTTTGGAATACATAACTTAGTGTTTTTAATTTACTTTTTTTAATTTTCATATCTACATAATATTCCAACTAGATTGATAATTTAAATTTAATTTTTTTCTTATGTCTTTTGGCAGTATTTAATTAATACATTTTTTTTTCTCCCAAAAAGGAAAGATCTCTTTCTTGTCATTTTAATGAAGTCTTTCCCTCACACAGTCATCTGTCCAAATTCATTGAAGTGGCAAATGAAAATGAGAGACATCTTACCTTCTTAGAGAGAGAAAAATATAAAAAATTCAAGAACAAAGTGGAATGGAAGAATATCAACGTTTGGCCACTGAGGGTTTCGTAATTTGTTTCCAGTCGTATTAAATGAGTCTTGTCTAATTAGTGTTAGTGATTGAAATAGAGCTATTTTAAACGATTATTTTCTTCCATATCGTTTCTAAATACAATAATAGTGATATAAATTTAATTTTTTTCTCATCCTAAAAAAGAAAAAAAACATTTATTAATGCCTTTTTAATTTTCTCGTATAATTAACAAGATGATTGGAAATTTAAAAATGAAGATTAAAAATTACAGGATGTCGAGCACTCATCCATTTCCTCTTCTCATCTCAGCATCTCTTTGAAAGATAAGAGCCTGTTTTTATAAATAGACACTCTTCCGACGCCTTTTCGTTAAGATTTATGAGATTATAGATGAGGGGATATAAAAATTGATTTTTTTAAAGTAACTTTTATAAATTTTTTTGCTTCTAAATAATATTTAAAAAAAAATATATAGATATATGTCATAATATCTGTCATCAAAAAGTAATTATTTTTTACTTTCTCTTACCTCTAGATATGTTAATATATTTAGAGAGTATTGGATTCTTGTCAAAAATTCGATGTCGAGATTTTGATGGATATACACGTTTTGAGGTCCCCTGAATCCAAAAAAGTGGTTTTCGCGACATGGTCTGTCTGTGTCAAAGTGTGTGTGTGTGTCTGTGGACAAAATATTTCAAGAACGAAAAGAGCTAGGAGGTTGAAATTTTATATTTGAGTTATGCACCCCCCCTGGGACGTGACACGAAGCTTTTGATCAAAATTGGCCAAAAAGTACTAGTGCTTTACAGATGTACTTTAATAGTTTTTTTTTTTTTCGATTTTGACACAATTCGCTCTAACGATTTTGATTAAAATTTAAAAATCAATTATTTTTTAGATGCTCTTTTAAATGTATATTCTCATTTTGCTTTCAAAATTGTTTAAAACACACTTTACTCTTGTGCTTCATAGAAAAGATAGGAGAAATGATTGCCCATGGTAACAAAATATAAATATTTTCTCATGTTCATAAATTTTACATCTTGAATTTTAATATCGATGGAAACTAAATATAACTCGACCCAAAAAGATCTGGCGTGACAAGCACAGAACACAACTTTTGATTTTCGAAGGTGTGTGTAGATTGTTTTTAATCATTTGTTATTCAATCGATTTAAATATTATTGCATTAATGGATTATTGCATCGTGAATGTTATTTTGAAAGTCTACATGGTGACAATTGTTGAGAATTGACTGGGCCCTAGCACTATGGTAGAGTTCCTGCCCCTTGTGCTGGGGGAGGGTTCCAGTTTGATGTGACCAAAATTTATTTCAACTGAATTGCCTTCCAATCAATGATTTTTTCTAATGATTACTCAAGAGTTCCTCTGAATCATACCACAAATGCTCAATTGTTTAATTTCTAAGAAGATCCTACATATGCATGAGCTTTAGAGCTGATAATCGAAAAATTAATTAGTGAGTTGGTCATTTGGGTTGTCAACCTTGCGGCAAACAAAAGTCTATTCACTAGGAGGATCAAGGAGATCAAATTTCATTAATAAAATCTAGCATTTTAATAGAATTATAGATCTTGCTGTTATTTATTTTCTTTATATATATTTAAACGTATAGGTTGGGTGCACTTTGACGTGCTTGTTGCTTTTCCGAGTAGGGTTGGTAGATTCTGAGGCTGAATCGATTTTCGATTTTCGATTTTTAAAATCGAAACCAAATAATCGATTTTTAAAAAAATCGATTTTTGCCTTTACAAAATCGATTTTAATCGATTTTCGATTTTTTTACAAAAAATTTTTCGCTATGCCCATTAAGTTGATTTTAAGGTTCTGTTTACGATTTTCAAGCGATTTATAGAACAAGAAAAATAGAACATTGCATTACTGATGCCCAAATCAATTTATTCAGTCTTTATAACTTCTTTAAAGATCAACACATTGTATATGGTATAACATATTTAGTCTTTATAACTTAAGTTTTAACGTTATAATGTAAGTTTTAACAAACCAAGAGAATCAAACATCAACTTCTATATTTCTTAAAAAACTGGGGCCCCCGGGGGGTGGGGGAGGGGTTTGTGCGCCCCCCCTATACTCCAAAGCGGGGGGTCGGGACCCCGGGGCGCTCTGATATTTTTTTTTCAAGTTGGTTGCCAAAAAATTTAATTAAAAATGCCTGGCCCCACATATATATATTATTTTATTAAAAAAGATTTCATAATGTTTCATATGGGGCATTTGGCGGCGAAGAGAGTGTGTGTGTGTGTGGGTGTGTGTGAAAGAAAAAAAGGGGGGGTTTTTAAAAAAAAAAAAAAAAAAAAAAAAAAAAAAAAAAAAAAAAAAAAAAAAAAATCTGGTGGGACTCGTCGCATAGCACAACTTTATCTTATCTTCAGTAAGCGAAAGTGGTGCCAGATTTTAGTGTCGACATATATTTAGGTTCCGATAGTAAGCTTAAGGTACATTTGAATTCAAGAATTTTTTTTTTAAACACACACTTTTTTCCCATTCACACACACATTCACACAGTCTTTTCGGCAACTCAGGCCATATAAGACTTTTACGATATCCGTTGATTCGATCATTTTATTTAAGCCATTTGGTATCCAAATGGTTTATATAAAATCATCGGACTGCCTGGGGTCCGAACCCGCGACTTTTGTTTCGTTACCCCAACAGCACAAAATATTGCAGCAATGTTGCAGAAACATTGCGAATCTTGGCAACATTGCAGCGGCAATATTCCAAACTAGCAATATTGCTGTTTGAGCTGCAATATTGCATCAATGTTGTCGCAATATTGTCAACATTGAGCAAGATTGCAATATTCCGTGCTGTGTGGGTAGCATGCTAACCCCTACACCAAGCCCCGAGGGCTGAATTCAAGATTAAAATTTATAATCATGGGGAAATAATTATATTTTGTTACCATTGCAACCAATTCTCTTATCTTTCCTATGAAATGTCAGAGTAAACTGTACTTCAAAATGAGAATATACATTTTAAAGAGCATCTAAAAATAATTTATTTTTGAATTTTAATAAAAATCGTTGGGGCTATTTTTAAGAAAATCAAAAAAAACCTGAAAAAACTACCTCAGTAAAGTACTAGTACTTTTTGGCCGATTTTATTTAACAGCTTATTTTCTCGCTCCAGGGGGTATCTAACTTAAATATAAAATTCCAACCTCATAGCTCAATTCCTTTAAGTTTAAAATTGAATACAGACAGACAGACCATGTCGCGAAAATCACCTTCTTGGAAAATCGAAAATCGAAAATCGGCCGTCAAAAATCGATTTTTTCGATTTTTTCAAAACACTGAATCGATTTCGATTTTAATCGAAAATCGACGCTCAAAATCGATTTTCGATTAAAATCGAAATCGATTCGACCAACCCTATTTCCGAGGACTGCAGTGTTATATGAATAATATACCATTCCCTCTTGGATGGACATACAGATCCATTTCTCGCTCGATAGGTCTTTATATATTTTTGCATCTTTCAAGGTCGAAGCACTTTATTCGTAATTTACTTAAATCGTTTTTAGATTATTGAAAAGAAATGGAAATAAGAGAGTATCAGATCCTTTTCCCTTTTGGAATTCAATCAAAGGAAAAATATAATGATATTTAAATATGAATCTTACTTTTTTCTTGTCCTCGTTTTTTTTTTCTGAAATTTTATGTATGCGTAAGATATCGACTTGATTGATTTAAGTGGGGTTGCGTTTAAATCCATTTGGAGAGCGGAAATACATTTAGAACTTAAATCTGGCGTTACATTAAGAAGGCAAATATGAATCTGTTTATGTTTACATTCATTCATCTTTCAAGAGGCCCACCAATAAGCATTAATAATAACTGTAATATCTTTTGATTTTTAAAATATAAAAAATTTTGTTTTCTCTACTTTTTCTGAAACTATCAAAGGGACATTTTATTTGCTTACAAGTGAAATATCCTGGAGTGGGTCAATTCCTTTTTTTTCTCTAGAGATTTTTTTGTGTCGAGATATATTTAGTTTCCACCTATATATTAAAATGATGTAAAATTTATAAACATGGGAAAATAGTTATAATTTGTTACCATTTTCTCCTATCTTTCCTATGAAGTACAAGAGTTGAGTGGTCTTCAAACAATTTTGAAAACAAAATGAAAATATACATTTGAAAGAGCTTCTAAAAAATAATTGATTTTTGAATTTTAATCAAAATCGTTAGACCGAATTTTGATAAAATCGATAAAAACTGAAAAAGTACATCAGTAAAGTACTAGTACTCTTTGGCCCATTTTGTTCAAAAGCTTCGTGTTACGTCCCAGAGGGGTACTTAACTTAAATATAGAATTTCAACCCCTTAGCTCAACGTTCTAGAGATATTTTCTTCACAGACACACGGACAGTTAGACCATGTCTCCAAAACCCCTTTTTACTTTTTTGGATTCAGGGGACCTCAAAACGTGTATATCCATCAAAATCTCGACATCAAATTTTTTTGACATGAATCCAATACTTTCTCTCTCTATATATTAACATATATAGAGGGAAGAGAAAGTAAAAACAATATATGTCGAGATTTTTCGATTGATTATTCCAAAACTTTTTGTTGATAGATGCCCCCTCCTTCCCTAGAAATAATAGATCCGCATATATAGTTCGTTTTTGATTGCAGTAAAGTAGGCCCATTTGACCAACTCAACAAAAGTTTTTTGAGCAATACCAGAGGGTAAAAGTAAGTTTGATGTTCAGATTTCATGGAAATACAAGTTTTTAATTCCTTTATGTTAAAAATATCGGTGTACGAAATATTAAAAAAAAAAAAAGAAATATTCACGGATATTAATTTTTTGAATATCGCCTATTTATATAATCGGAACTTTATTTTATACCGTATGCCGGGAAAAAAATTCCACTTTTTCGCATTTTTTTTTACCGTTTCAAAAAAATTTGTAATTTTAATAAAGTTCCATCCAAAAGTCTATAAGGACAAAAAAGAGAAATAATTAAGATAATATTTTATATTAATAGATGGATGAGTTTTTTTGTTTTTTTTTTAAGGAAATACATAATTTACATACGTTTATCTTATGAATTTTATCAAAAAAATTTCCATTCATTTCTATCAAAGAGAAATGTAAAATATTTAAGAAAAAAAAAATTCAAATGAAATATGGCCATTCATTTTGCTTTGATTTTCTGTTAAGCATAATCGTCCAACTATAAAGTCAACATGTCGAGAGGTGCATTGATCTTGGAAACGCGTTCCAATTCCTCGTTTAAATATTAATATTTTAGTTATTATTATAATATTAGCGCTGACGTAATTTTTTTTAAGAATATATTAAAAAAGATTCCTGAACAGAACTTGGAACATTTATTTTAAAATTACATGTTTTATTTCCACTTTTGATTTGAGTTTTTTTCTTATGGAATTTTCCTAAATAAATACCCACTTCATTTAATTCCTACCTAGGCCTATTGGAATGAGGTTTATTAGGAGTATTAAAAATTTCTACAAAATGAATCATTCATATGAATTAGTTAAATTCTCTAAGCAAAAAAAAATTTTTTTTTTCCCTATAAATCTTATTCTTAAATGAATTTTATTAATATTAACACGACATGTGAATTGGGCTTTGTCCGTGAATTTTGTAAATAAATAAATAAATTTCAACCTCCTGGCTCTTTTCATTCTTGAGATATTTCGACACAGAGACAGAATAACACACCATTTTGCGGGACCAACTTTTTTTGAACTGAGAGGGCCTCAAAACGTGTATATCCATCAAAATCTCGACATCGAATTTTTTCCCGACATGAATTCAATACTTCCTTTATATTCAGTATTAACATATATAGGTGTTTTTTTTTTTTTTTTTTTTTGTTTTTTTTTTTTTTTAACATTCACACTTTTTTCTCATTCACACTCACACTCACACACACATTCACACAGTCTTTTCGGCAACTTAGGCCATTTAAGACTTTGACGATAACCGTTGTAATACCCAATATTATCTATTATGGGTTCAGGCATTTCTATTTAAGATATATAGGTGTAATAAATAGAAATATTAGGAACTCAGAAAATAGTGTGTTTATTTAATCCAACGCTCATAACAACATAACATTTATCATATAACAATCGGCAAATTGAGCACAGTACATTACAATAGGTAAAAGAAAATAAAAATTAGCAAGAATAATGAGAATTTTATCAAAATCAAATGAATGAATAGTATTCAAACTAAAAAAAAATATCAGCGAATGTTAAGGTTCTTGTCAGAAAATCCCCAAGGGTGTATTGTATTATAAATATAAATAAGTTCTCCTATACAGTATAATAATAATTACCTTATATAATAATAATAATAATATTCAAAGTTGCCTTACTACTGCATTTGCATATAATGAGGTTGTTGTTAAATAAAACGCTATGATTTTACAAGTGCAAAAGTTTATTTGGCTAGAATATTAATTGCACTCCAACATCAGAGGTTCACACCCCTTAAAATCACATATATAAGTTATAATTTGAACGAATGAATGAATAATATCCGGTATAAAATTAATATACAAACAAGAATTGTTTATTTTTAAACAACGCAAGGGAAAGAGAGGGAGAGAGGAATTTTATTTTTGTTTTTTAACTAAAAACTGAATCTAATTAAAACTTTTTGCTTGATTTGCATATTATTTTTAAAATGAGGAGTTGAAAATTTACAACTTTTTTTTAATTGTTTATCAATATTAATAG
>JAKCPI010000717.1:0-31634 GCA_023213315.1 Euborellia annulipes
TCTCAAAGGGAAATTTTTATTAAATTTTCTTTTTTTTTATCTAAATTTTCCCATTTTTACTTGAGCCCTGAGGGCCCCGGGGCCTCTCAAAGGGAAATTTTTATTAAATTTTCTTTTTTTTTATCTAAATTTTCCCATTTTTACTTGAGCCCTGAGGGCCCCGGGGCCTCTCAAAGGGAAATTTTCATTAAATTTTCTTTTTTTTTTATCTAAATTTTCCCATTTTTACTTGAGCCCTGAGGGCCCCGGGGCCTCTCAAAGAGAAATTTTCATTAAATTTTCTTTTTTTTTTATCTAAATTTTTCCATTTTTACTTGAGCCCTGAGGGCCCCGGGGCCTCTCAAAGGGAAATTTTCATTAAATTTTCTTTTTTTTTATCTAAATTTTCCCATTTTTACTTGAGCCCTGAGGGCCCCGGGGCCTCTCAAAGGGAAATTTTCATTAAATTTTCTTTTTTTTATCTAAATTTTTCCATTTTTACTTGAGCCCTGAGGGCCCCGGGGCCTCTCAAAGGGAAATTTTCATTAAATTTTCTTTTTTTTTATCTAAATTTTTCCATTTTTACTTGAGCCCTGAGGGCCCCGGGGCCTCTCAAAGAGAAATTTTCATTAAATTTTCTTTTTTTTTATCTAAATTTTTCCATTTTTACTTGAGCCCTGAGGGCCCCGGGGCCTCTCAAAGAGAAATTTTCATTAAATTTTCTTTTTTTTATCTAAATTTTTCCATTTTTACTTGAGCCCTGAGGGCCCCGGGGCCTCTCAAAGGGAAATTTTCATTAAATTTTCTTTTTTTTTATCTAAATTTTTCCATTTTTACTTGAGCCCTGAGGGCCCCGGGGCCTCTCAAAGAGAAATTTTCATTAAATTTTCTTTTTTTTATCTAAATTTTTCCATTTTTACTTGAGCCCTGAGGGCCCCGGGGCCTCTCAAAGGGAAATTTTCATTAAATTTTCTTTTTTTTTATCTAAATTTTTCCATTTTTACTTGAGCCCTGAGGGCCCCGGGGCCTCTCAAAGAGAAATTTTCATTAAATTTTCTTTTTTTTTATCTAAATTTTTCCATTTTTACTTGAGCCCTGAGGGCCCCGGGGCCTCTCAAAGAGAAATTTTCATTAAATTTTCTTTTTTTTATCTAAATTTTTCCATTTTTACTTGAGCCCTGAGGGCCCCGGGGCCTCTCAAAGAGAAATTTTCATTAAATTTTCTTTTTTTTTATCTAAATTTTTCCATTTTTACTTGAGCCCTGAGGGCCCCGGGGCCTCTCAAAGAGAAATTTTCATTAAATTTTCTTTTTTTTTATCTAAATTTTTCCATTTTTACTTGAGCCCTGAGGGCCCCGGGGCCTCTCAAAGAGAAATTTTCATTAAATTTTCTTTTTTTTATCTAAATTTTTCCATTTTTACTTGAGCCCTGAGGGCCCCGGGGCCTCTCAAAGAGAAATTTTCATTAAATTTTCTTTTTTTTTTATCTAAATTTTTCCATTTTTACTTGAGCCCTGAGGGCCCCGGGGCCTCTCAAAGAGAAATTTTCATTAAATTTTCTTTTTTTTATCTAAATTTTTCCATTTTTACTTGAGCCCTGAGGGCCCCGGGGCCTCTCAAAGAGAAATTTTCATTAAATTTTCTTTTTTTTTATCTAAATTTTCCCATTTTTACTTGAGCCCTGAGGGCCCCGGGGCCTCTCAAAGAGAAATTTTCATTAAATTTTCTTTTTTTTATCTAAATTTTTCCATTTTTACTTGAGCCCTGAGGGCCCCGGGGCCTCTCAAAGAGAAATTTTCATTAAATTTTCTTTTTTTTATCTAAATTTTTCCATTTTTACTTGAGCCCTGAGGGCCCCGGGGCCCTCTCAAGAGAAATTTTCATTAAATTTTCTTTTTTTTATCTAAATTTTCCCATTTTTACTTGAGCCCTGAGGGCCCCGGGGCCTCTCAAGAGAAATTTTCATTAAATTTTCTTTTTTTATCTAAATTTTTCCATTTTTACTTGAGCCCTGAGGACCCCGGAGATTAAAGTTATTATACTGTAGTATTATAGAGTATAGAGTTCTTGAGCAATATATTCGAAATTTTAATATTTTATAATGGAAATAGGAGTCATGAAATAAAATTAAATAAAAAAATTTTATATAATTATTAATCGTCGAAGTTTCGACCGCTAATCAGGACCTTCATCAGGACGATTAATTGTTACATTGAATGTAAGAATCTGCAAGCGAGCAGGTCACTCACGGTCAGAGGCGTACCGAGGCAGTTGGGGGCCTGGGGCGGAACTAGAAGAGGGGGCCTTATATTGAATTTTTTTTTGGGGAGGGGGGGTGGTCTTCTTTAAATATCCCTCTCCTCCATACACAAAAATATTTTTAAAATACCGTATATCCCTGAACCCCAAGGGCCCTAGGGCCTCCCAAAGAGAAATGTTCATCAAATTTTGTTTTTACTTGAGCCCTGAGGGCCCCGGGTGCCTCTCAAAGAGAAATTTTCATTAAATTTTCTTTTTTTTATCTAAATTTTCCCGTTTTTACTTGAGCCCTGAGGGCCCCGGGTGCCTCTCAAAGAGAAATTTTCATTAAATTTTCTTTTTTTATCTAAATTTTCCCGTTTTTACTTGAGCCCTGAGGGCCCCGGGGCCTCTCAAAGAGAAATTTTCATTAAATTTTCTTTTTTTTTATCTAAATTTTCCCGTTTTTACTTGAGCCCTGAGGACCCCGGGGCCTCTCAAAGAGAAATTTTCATAATTTTTTTTTTATTAATATATGGGGGCCTATGCCGGCTCGGGGCCTGGGGCGGACCGCCCCCCTCGCCCCCCCCTCGGTACGCCACTGCTCACGGTAAAGTATAGGCCTATATGATTTGTTAAATTATTGTCTATATTATTTATAAGACTATCATTGACAATGGCAATTAAAATTAATACTTGTATTTTAACAATTAATTATCCTGATGAAGGTCGTGACCGAAACGTTGACAATTAATTAATTAAATAAATAAAAAAAATTTTATGTAATTTTCTAGGCTGCTACGTCTCCTATATCCATTTTAAAGACTACATTTCATCGTTATTTAATATTTTATTTTATTTATTCAAAATATGATGAATGATGAAATATTCTGTACCATGGGTATTAATTAAAATAAAATCATCTCATTTTTTTTTCTTACAAGCTATAAAAAAACTTTCAGGCCCTCGGCCTTGGTGTAGTGGTTAGCATGCTGGCCATTTGTACCAAGAGTCGCGGGTTTGCATTCCGTCTCAGGCGACAAAATTTATTTCAATTGAAATAGATACCAATCAATTGAAATAGTGTCTGATCCGCGGGCCTTAGGTTCGCCACCACTGGCTTAGGAGCTCGGAAATCGAGTTATTCAGCTATATCTTATAGGTCAAGTGGTTTCAGAGTTAATTCATTCAAGCAAAAAGAGAAGAGAGTGTTTATTATTTTTTAAATTAAAAGCCACAGATTTAATCAAGTCTAAAATAAAATCGAAAGGAGAATGTGTGTGTGTATGGGTGTGTGTGTGTCTCCCTCTTTCTCATTTCCCAGAGGTAATTATTAATTTATTATCTCTGTCTGGTTATTCGAATATGGTGTAAAGCACCGCGCCCATTCAGCTCTAGCATAATAAAAAGAATACTAATTACAAAGAGAATACAAAATTTGTCATGAACACGTAGGTACCTATATAAACAAAATGATGTTTTAACTCAAGAGAGCAAGAGAGAGGGAGATGAAGATAAAAGTTTAAACGACTCTTTGCTGGTGGTGGTGGTGGTAGTCGTTATTTTGTTGAGAGAAAATCCTCTTTGAAATCTCCAAAATCAAGGCCATATCCCCTTTTGCATAAGAATTGTTCAAAACAAACTTTTGATATGCAACAGAAGTAGTTTTGCTAATAGCCTCCCCACCCCCTGACTTCCATTCTCTGAAAAGAGAGACACAAACAAAAGAAATTTTCCATTTATTATTATGAGATTTAAACTCTCGACTAAATGAAATATTCTATTTAATAATAATTTAAATAATACACTAGATGATATGTTTCAAATTTTTATTTATAAAAATTTAAGGAAAAAATATGGTAATTTTATAGTATAATCTTTAGTCATTAATGTCAGTCCTGACATGTGATTACTCTGAGAGTGGGAATAATACTGAGGTGGGTTCCCGTTTCCTTCCTCAGAAGGAGGTCGTATCTCAAATAAAGTTGGATAATTTGTTGCCATGAGATGGATTTGAACTCGAGTTGTCTTCAATTTAGAATTATAAGCTTAATATTTTGAAACACAGCAATTATAATTAAGAAGTTTGTTAAGAACAATCGTTGCGCTTAAGCGAAGTCAAGCGTGGAGAAATCTCCGGTGACCCCGAGGAACCAGCCCCCGCTTTTGAAGTACTAGTACTTTACTAATGTGCTTTTACAGTTTTTTTTTCTTTTGATTTTTCTTCTTCTTTCTATCTTAACCTTTTCCCTATGTGGAATCGGCACAATTAATTTATAAAGAAATGAGACCGAGAGAAAAGCAAGTCGACCCGTCTCACGGCCTGGCGCTTGATATGAAAAAGGGAAAAAAAGGCTGACATAAAGGAAAGGAAGGGATGCCAGCCTTGGCTCAAGTAATTCCTGGTCGCAATCCACGTACTCACTAGAAGTGAGCCCCTGAGTGAAAGATAATTGATTAAAATTCATAAATCAATTATTTTTTAGATTCTCTTTCAAATGTATATTCTCATTTTGCCTTTGAAATCTTCTGAAGACCACTTTACTCTTTTATCTTTTACTTCATAGAGAAGATAAGAGAAATGGTTGCCATGGTAACAAAATGTAAATATTTTCCCATAGTTATAAATTTTACATCTTGAATTCTAATATATCAGCGGAAACTAAATATATGTCAACACGAAAAATTTGGTGTGACAAGCACAGAACACAACTTTCGATTACCGAAGGTAAGAGAAAGTTGTGTGCTGTGCGTCAGTCACACCAGATTTTTTAGATGTCAAAAGTGGTGCGGGAATTTTTCAAATAAAGAAAAAAGTATTTTTACTTTCTCTTATGCTATATATGAAATATATAGAGAGAGAAAGTATTGCGATCATGTCAAAAATTCGATGTCGAGATTTTGATGGACGCCAGATTTTTTTTTATCATGACAAACATCTCCACTATCGAGTACAAGAGTATTGTGAGGTTTAAATTTGGTAACAATATTAAAATATAAAAGAGGATCTAAAAAATAACACTCGTAATATTTATGAATTTCAATCAAAAGTGTTAGTGCCGATTTTGAAAGAAAAAAAAAAAAAAAACTACAAAAACTGGTTTGTTTTATTCAATTGCATGGCAGAACCGACCTTAACAAGACCGAACACGGCAAGTATAGCTTACATATCAAATTTCATCCTCTTTTGGTTCTTGTTCACACAGAGACAGACAGACAGCCTATTAGGTTAGCAAAATTGACTTATCGACATGACATAATTAATTCTGTTAATGAATAATCAACCTTTTTTCTCTCAGTTATTAGAGAACAATTTCTTTTTAGTGCAGTGACTCGACCCAGTCATTTGTTTAATTAAATTTGTAATCAATGTGCCTAGAGTAATGGCAGGTACTAAAAAGGTACTCACTCTCTTGACGGCGGCGACAGTTCTCAGAGGACTCGTTCCGGTTCCTGGGCTGGAATTTACGACCCTTTTCCCTTTCGCGGACAACCTGCTGGCAAAATTAATATTAATTGAAAGGGAGACGAAAATGGAAATGAACATATTAAATGCGAACGAATGAAATGAGAAATATCATATTTTATATGTTATAATAATTTATTTATTAGTAAACTTATGATTGTTAAGATTATCATTGCACCTTGATAGGGTCATTTAAACGAGTAAAGCTGATGGGTCAAATTCTATGGCTCGTAACATACTGTACAAAAACAGTTAGAGATCTTGGAGAAGATAGCGACTCACGAAATGTCGATTAAGAAATAAAAATTAATTTTCTTCTATAGTGGCTTTCTAACTTGTTTCGTTTAGATAAATTGTCTTTTAAAGTCTCTATCAGGTATATTCTCTTTATTTAACATATACAATTGGGTGTTAAAAAGTAAAGTAATAACACCAGCTTTAAAAAATGATATTCTCTAAACCAAATTTTAACAGCGACGTTAACATGTTACTTTTATTTCAAATATATCAAAATTACAATCTTATTTTTTTAGATTAAATGCGACATTTTGATGCTTTAAATACGGCGTTAAAATATTAAAGTCAACACCTAGACATGACATTAATTTTTAACACTATTGACTAACTGTTAACGCTTTGGCGTTAAAGATTTTGCTTACAGAAGCAGCAATTTGAGGCAAGGAGGTGTTAAAATGAATTAACGCTGATTTCAGATATAAAAATTTAACGTTTTTGCTTAGAGAATAGACCTGTATATGGCTTGAAATGCCGAAAAAATCGTTAAAGAATTTAATTTAAAGCAGTTAAGCTTATAATCCTGAGCTGGAGACAACTTTAAAGCTCACCTCATGCAATAAGATTTCCAACTCTATTAGGGATGGAAGAAAATAGAGACCCACTTAAGTAAATGGAATAAATGAAAAAATCTGGTGTGACTGGTCGCACAGCACACAACTTTCTCTTACCCACGGTAATCGAAAGTTGTGTACTGTGCACACAACTTTCTCTTACCCACGGTAATCGAAAGTTGTGTACTGTGCTTGTGAACACCAGATTTTTTTGTGTCTACATATATTTAGTTGTTCGACAGTACGGTACATTTAAATTCAAGATGTAAAATTTATAAACATGGAAAAATATTTATATTTTGTCACCATGGCAACCATTTCTCCTATCTTACCTATGAAGTACAAGAGTAAAGTGGTCTTCAGAAGATTTCAATGGCAAAATGAGAATATACATTTTAAAGAGAATCTAAAAAATAATTGATTTTTGAATTTTAAAAAATATCGTTGCAGCGAATTTTGAGAAAATCGAAAAAAACTGAAAAAGTACATCAGTAAAGTATTAGTACTCTTTGGCTGATTTTGTTTAAAAGCTTGTTTTCACGCCCTAGGGGGATGTATAATTAAAAATATAAAATTTCAACCTTCTAGCTCAATTACTTAATGCTTTAAATTGAACCCAACCAGACAGACAGACCATGTTGCGAAAACCACTTTTTGGATTCAGGGGACCTCAAAACGTGTATATCCATCAAAATCTTGACATCAAATTTTTGATATGAATCCAATACTTTCTCTCTATAGTTTTTACTTTCTCTTACCTCTATATATTAAAATATATAGAGGTAAGAGAAAGTAAAAACTGAAACAAATAAAAATTTTAAATGGAAGTTTTTTTTCTTTCCGTTTTTCTAGGTTGCCAGTTCAACGGCCTGTTGATGGAGGATCGCGATGTGACCATCCCTGAGGACCCATGTCTAACATGCCAATGCTCCCATGGGAGGATGACGTGTTCGAAGAAGGCCTGTCCAGTGTTACAATGCGAACAGACGACGAGGGATCCTGGGCAATGCTGTCCCCATTGCACAGGCAAAGGCAAATGGCTCTTGATGGACCTCCCAAACGGCAAATGCATCCTCGGCAATCGGGTCCTTAAGGTATCTATCTATCCCTTTTTCTTTTCTTTCCGTTTCGTTTGTTTTTATCAATTTGTTCAAAAAAAATGCTGATTTAGATTCAGTTGCCATATTAGATCGCATCTTTCTCTACAATGATTTTTATAAAATAAGTAATAAATTAATGGGACAGCCTGGAGAATATTCATTCTGTGCGCGTCAAAAAAAAAAAAAAAATTGTAACCCTTTATTTCTTCTTAAAAAGACCTGTTCTAATCTACCTTAATGATACTCTAATTTATTAAACATTTAATATGAAATATCTTATAGATTTTTAAGTAAATTTAACACAAATCCATATCATTTTAATAAATGTTTAATAATTACAATTTAAATAAAATAGACAAAAATGTCGAAATTTCTTTATTAAGGTGCGCGTCTCGAAAAGCCGTTAGAAGACGATTGATTACCGAGTTACTCGAGCCGGCAAGAGATGGCGTTAGTTTTCCCCATTGGAATACAAGGGATTTTTCCCAATTCATTCTAGAGCTTCCAGCTAATTAATTAAAGGCAAAAAATTAATTATTCTTTAACACAATGATTACTAATTTAATTATCTAAAACTTAAGAGCTCCTTTTTTTAATATCTTTTATTTAATGCGATTAATCTAAAAAAAAAAAAATTTTTTCAAAAATCAAAAAAAGGGCTTCTATAAGTTGTAGATAATTTAAATAGCTTTAATTAAAAAAAAAATTGAGGTCGATAGCTTTAAAATTGTGGCCGAAACTCCCAAAATTAGCACCCCGAGACGCGCACCTTAACGCCAAATTTCTGATATTTTAAAATAATCTTTTCTAAATTAATTTAAAAAGTCAGTAGTTTCTTTCTTGGTCAATTCACAGATGGTAATAGAGGATATAAATAAAAAGAATTTCTTAAAAATTAGTTTTATATTTCAGAGAATCATTTTGGACATTTGTCTAACAAGTTTGCGCAAGTTTCCACTTGTTTCGGCACAATGAACTACCGTCTTCAGAGCCAATTTTAACTCTTCACTAATATAAAATTATAATTGGCTCTGAAGGCGGCAGTTCGTTGTGCCGAATGACACAATGATTACTAATTTAATTATCTAAAACTTATAGAGCTCCTTTTTTAAAAATATCTTTTATTTAATGCGATTAATCTAAAAAAAAAAATTTTTTCAAAAATCAAAAAAAGGGCTTCTATAAGTTGTAGATAATTTAAATAGCTTTAATTTAAAAAAAAATTGAGGTCGATAGCTTTAAAATTGTGGCCGCTGGAAACTCCCAAAATTAGCGCCCCAAACAAGTGGAAACTTGCGCAAACTTGTCAGACAAATGTCCAAAATGATTCTCTGAAATATAAAACTAATTTTTAAGAAATTCGTTTTATTTATATCGTCACCGCCGACCCCGCACCGCGGGAATAATAAGGGCGAGGACAGGCGAAGAAGTTTTATTTATATCCTCTATTACCATCTGTGAATTGACCAAGAAAGAAACTACTGACTTTTTAAATTAATTTAATTATATATACTGGTCTACACTAAAATTTTTCAATAATCTTTTCATTTCAGTTTTTCTGTGTCTATTTTATTGGAAATTCTTATAAAAACAAAATTTTTAGTTAATATCCAACTAAACATATCGAGATTATGTTGATTTGTCCCTCAAATTGAAAATCGACATATTTTTCTTTATTTTATTTAAATTGTATTAAATTGATTAAAATTATTTGTATTTGTGTTAAATTTACTTAGAAATGTATAATAAGATATTAAATGTTTCTTAAATTAGAGTATCATTAAGGTAGATTAAGAACCGGTCTTCCTAAGAAGAAACAAAATGTTAGGTTTTTTTAGACGCGCAGTGTAGATAGATGGTTTTAGATAGAAATCAGTCAAGAGTAGAGTAGCCAGGAAAATTTCAGGGAGGGGGAAGCTGTTAGCTATCCAGTTAGTAACTCACCCTCTCCCCAAATGAATAAATTTTGGAGAATATAAAACATTTTTTTTATATTTTCAAACAGCTTTTAAAATTTTAACATTTCTCTCTATATATTTTTTTTGTGACATGGTCTCCAAATCCTTCCCCCTAGCTACGGCCCTTAGGCTAAAGATAATTCTCAGGTTTTTTCCTCCCTCTTTAGAGTCAAGTCAATGTTTTGAAGTCCCCCTCCAGAGCAATCAATTTTCTGAAAAAAGCTGACAAAATCTGTATTCTATAAAACAGTTAAGTTGCACTTCAATGTTTGATTAATTTTTCACCTAGATCCTCCTTAAAAATACAAGTATATTCCATAGTACTTAATTAAAAAAATTATTATTGTATTTGTCAAAATAATATTATTCAGATGAGGTGGGGAACACCCTGGTGAACAATATGACTGAAGGTTAAATTAAACTCAATTGTCAGAGATGATAATCAGGCCAATTTATTTAAAGAAACTCTTCCCGCTACTACTCAACGTTTCGGAACACAAAGGGCTTCTTCTTCAGGACCCTATAATTAACAAATAGTTTTCTACGAAGCCATCCATTTATAATTGTATCATATAATGTAATTCATATGGTCAATTATAGAGTCCTGAAGAAGGAGCCGTTTGTGCTCCGAAACGTTGACTAGTAACGATAAGAGCTACTCTTATAAATTGGCCAGATTATCATCTCCGAGATTAATTATTGACAACCTTCTCAATCTTATTTTATTTTACGTATTCTAGAAATACCTATCAATATATTTTGAGTGTCGCTCAATAAATATTTTTATTATTATCAAATAGAATGCAATGCTTTCCAATGGGAAAATTCTGATTTGAAGTTCCCTAAAAGGCGAGTCCTTTAATTCTGTTCCTAGTCTGAATGAATTGCCCATTAAAAAAAAACTCCGAGAAATAAAATCCGACCAGTAGTTTCAGAGTCACAACAGAACGACAGACTGCGATTTCAAATGAACCCTAAAGTTTTTTTTTCTTCTTAGCGATGGCAAAAATGGCTGGATGCTGTGATTAAATAAATATTTTTTTCTCCCGGAATGATTGAGTGAAGATAGGTTTGATTTCCGTCAATAGAATTTGATTGGAAGGGTAAAAAAGAGAGAGAAGATAACGAGGTGTATTTTTTTTGTTGCTGACAGGCAGGGGAGTCCATCCGGACAGAGGATCGCTGCGTCAAATGCGATTGCCGCAATGGAACTTCTTTTTGCCAACGACAAACGTGTCCAGTATTGGAGTGTGGCGTTGAAAAACAGAAGATCAAGGATAAAGAGTGTTGTCCCCGATGTCCAATCGAGAGCCCTGACACGAGCACATGTCTAGTCGACGGTCATCGATACGAGGCGAGTTGAAACATGAGCATGTAGTTTGTAGCTACCCCCCCCCCCCCCTAAAAAACGACAAGACTCCCTCTCGTTAGGGAGATGACCACCATAACGACCCAGTCTCCCCTCTACATACTGCTAATTGGCAAAAAATGACCCTATACAGACGGCGCTTCAATTCATCTTAATTATAATGCTATAGGAATTTTTTTTTTATTCAGAGAAGTTTGCAAATTATAAATTATAGAGTAAAAAAAAAGTTTTTAGGATTTTCGTTTACATGTGAGAATTTGGATGTTGTTTTCTTCACCCCTTTGATTCTACGCTAAACAAAAAGTTGGTGGTCTGGTGTGCACAACTGCACATCACATAACTCTCTCTTACCTTCAGTAATCGAAAGTGTGTGTTCCACCAGATTATTTTCATGTTGAGATATATTTAGTTTTCGAGGATACCACTAAGCAATGTCAACCATGGCGAAAACTCGGGGAGGTGGCCTCGAAAACAGCGTGTAGGACAATCTCCCTAGATAAGAGAGAGTTGTGTGCGGTTGATCACACCAGATCACCAGGTGTTAAATCAACTTTTTGTTTAGCGAAAAATCAAAAGGGTGGAAGAAAACTACATACGAATCCCAAAAAGTAAAACAAAATTCTAAAAATGTTTGAATTTGCATTTTTTTAACTCTATAATTAATTGCCTACGCGCTTGGTCTAGTTGGTAGCGTGCCTACCTTCTATACCGAACGTCGCGGGTTCGAATCCCAGGCAGTCCGATGACTGGATACCAAATGGCTTAAATAGAAATGCCTGGAGTTAAGTATACATATAGCACTTGGACCAGGGAGTAAATATTTTTGGAAAATTAATTATAATCAAATTTCTTCAATATGGAAACACAAAATCGACAAGTTGGCTTGAAAATTAGAGAACGTCCTATGTGCTCTGTGACCAGCTTTCTGGTTGTACAGGGATGGACAATATCAAGTCCCACCCATGCGTTTTCTACTTGTGATTATTATTTAATTGTTTTTATCAAAGAAAATAAAAATCTTTATTGGAAATTTTCTAGGTTTGAACCATGAAAGTTTTCATTAAAAAATAAAAACAATGAAATAATCACAAGTAGAAAACAGACTTAATATTAAGCCAAACGACTAGGCGGTGTGAGAGGAGCTACGCAGGAGTTGAAAAAAAGAAGAGAGAACGCATACGACTGACCCATGGGCGTCCGCAGGATTTTTTGCAGGGGGGGGGCAAGTCACTTCAAGATAAGTTAAAAAAAACGTATTTTGATATTAATAATGTTATACATCCCTTAGTATTTAAAGCTTTCAAACCGCGGCAAGGTGGATGTTTACTGTGAAAGATTTTTTTGTATTTTTTCTTTGTTTTATACATTTTTTGTATCATTTTAATTTTCCAGGGGGGCAAGGCCGGTTGCCCCCTGCGGACGCCATGGACTGACCCTTTGAACGCTCAAAAATAGACCCTTTTGTGCTGTACCCAGTCGGTACCCTAACTTGAACTCAAGATACTTCCTTAACATCTTAACACTTGCATTGCAACAAGAAATATACCAAATTGGCAATGAACTTGCCCGCCGGAGGCGAGCAAGGGGGTCCAGGGGGCTTTGCGACTAGTTTTATATAAAATTTTCGGAGCCGATTTTGAGGGAATTGAAAAACTAGTATTTAATCATAGAGGAGCTACTTAATACCGGAGGACCAAACTCAGGAAAGCTCAATATATAAAAAAAAACTTGGAAAATAAATAAAATGAATTGAAAAAAACGATTAATTTAGGAAGACTTGCCATTTGTAAGAAATATCCATATCGAATCTTTAATCTCACAATAGGTATATATATATATATATAATCAATGCTTGAAAAAAAAATCTTATCTTTGATTTAATCAAAACTTTATAAGTGATAGGATGATATTTTCTATGTCATTGGTGTCCTTTCTATTTGAATAATAATCCAAATAAAATACATTTCTAATACAACTTAGAAATGTCATTTTGTGAGAGTAAAATGTATTGGAAGAAATCCATTGAATTTAATTTTATTCAAATACAGCACTGCTGAAACCGAAATAATATCTATTTACTATGACAACTCACAAAGTTATTTGTATAAAATGAAAATTCACTAATACAGTAAATAAAATAAATGATAGATGTCAATTTGCCTATTGTAATAAGAGAATGTTGTTAACATATGAATATTTATTTATTTATTAATGATGATTTTATTTTATTTCAAACACAAATATTGGTTGAAAAGAAAAAAAAAAACCTTTGAAGGTGAGCAGAGGTTAGATGACAGCTAACTTCTTCAACTGAATTTTCACCCAATGTTGAAACACACACACATATTTATATAAAAAATACTTCACTAAACACTAATAAATAAATACATTTATAAAAAGTAAACTCGAGATGATTTTATAAACGATAAAAGGACATAAATACGCGAGACAACGTGAATTTGACATTCGAGAGGCGACCAAATGACTGCATAGATCAATTGACTTTCCCAGATTTTATTTATTTATTGTGTAGAATTACTGAAATATTAATTTATTTAATATTTAAAATTAAGAAATAATTAATACAAGGAATTTTTTTTATTTTAAATTCTTAGAAGGAAAGAAATCTTTTTTTTTTATTTGAGAGGGAAATTTTAAAAACAATATTATTATTATTTCATAATAATATTCTTTGATATGATTTTAGAAATGAGTCCTCGGGCTTGGTGTAGTTGCCATTTGGATTCCAAATGGCTTAAATAAAAATGTTTGGACCTCAAATATATATATTATAAAAATACTAGTATCGTTAAAAGTCTTGTATGTCCTGAATTGCCGAGAAGACTGTGTGTACCAGGGGTATGTGCA
Organism: Euborellia annulipes; assembly: GCA_023213315.1. Lineage (NCBI taxonomy): Eukaryota > Metazoa > Arthropoda > Insecta > Dermaptera > Anisolabididae > Euborellia > Euborellia annulipes. Next base: position 13,827 of record JAKCPI010000717.1, read on the forward strand.
AGAGCGGACCAGAGGAGTTTCTCGGGGGGGGGGGGGGGGCGTAATCTGGTGTGACTGGTCGCACAGCACACAATTTTTTTCTTAATTTCGGTAATTTAAAGGCGCATTCTGTACTTGTTACCAGAATATATATACAAATCAAATTTTTGAGTATTAATTTTTAAAATTTTTAAAATTTTACATTAAAAATAAATTTTTTTGCTCAAATCTCCACGCTCCAAAGCTCTCGCAGTTCCTCTGCTGTTTGCAATAAACCAAAATGATTTTCTTTTAATAGATGCCAATGCCAGGATCTTTGGTAAACGGTAGTCGCATTATCCTCAAAATATAGTCTAGGTGTAACAGTACACGTCCAAAGTGGTAGCGTAGTTGAGTGTATTAATATGAAGCAAGGGCGGATCCAGAGGTGTTTCTCGGAGGGGTAATCTGGTGTGATTGGTCGCACAGCACACTTTTTTTTTTCGCGGAACTAAATTTTTCCGGACACAAAAATTTTTGCCGCCCGCGGAACATTTCCTCTTTTGCGGAACCAATATTTTTCCCTCGTCTGTAAAAATATTTTACCTTTTTTTTTTAGAAACGTAAAATTTTTGCCGCGGAACATTAAATATTTTACCTTTTTTTTTAGAGACGCAGAATTTTTTCCACCCGCGGAACCAAAATTTTTTTCATGTACCGCCTGCGGAACATTTCCTCTTTGAGACAAATCTAATTTTAAGTATTAATTTTTAAAATTTTACATTAAAAATAAATTTTTTTTTTTAAGTATTTTTTTCAAATTGATATGAAGCCCAAAGACTATTTTAATAAATGCCCTTAACAAGTGTTACAGTATTTAGTTTCAGATAGTATATTAAAACCCAAGAATAAAGTTGATGAAATAAAAATTTATTAATAAAATAATTTGTATGGAAAATATGCTCCGGTTCTCCGCGGAACACTGCGCGTGTGCCGTGAGCTTTTTGCGAGAACTCCACGAAATTAAGAACATGATTGTTTTTTTAATTGCTACGCAAATTTGCCATTCGATATGATCCAAAGTGCTCCCTGGCTTTAAATAAATTAATAAGCACTGCTCCCGGTTCAATCTAATCTTTTTTTTTTCTCATAAATTTTCAAAGTATCCGGTTAAAAAATATTTAAATATTTATTTAAACATAAAATTCAAACAAATGGACCCTTTTATATGATGATTAATTCACAAACCTATATTTTATAACAGATGTTGGTGACTAGCCGGTGGTTAGCAATAAACGTCTCGCCCAATTTTCAATAAAGGACGACGCAAGTAATAGGGAAATATTTTATAAGTATTAGAGGGGCGGCTAGGCCCTTCCTACTTACTGAACAGGTCACATCTTTTACTAAAGACTTCATATCATATTATCAATAAAAAAAAATCTGGTGTGACTCTTACCTTCGGCAATCGAAAGTTGTGTACTGTGCTTGTTACACCAGATTTTTTGTGTCGACATGTATTTAGTGTCCGACAGTACGGTATATTCGATTTTTAAGATTTTTTTTTTAACACACACTTTTTTTCATTCACACTCACATTCACACACATACTTACAGTTTTTTCGGCAACGTAGGCCATTTAAGACTGACGATAACCGTATAATAATTCTATGAAGTGCAAGAGTAAAGTGGTCTTCAAAAGATTTCAAGGGCAAAATGAGAATATACATTTTAAAGAGCATCTAAAAAAATAATTGATTTTTGAATTTTAAACAAAATCGTTAGAGCAAATTTTGAGAAAATCGAAAAAAAAAACTCTTTGGTCGATTTTGTTCATATCATGTTCAAAAGCTTTGTGTCAGGGGGGTGCTTAACTTAAAAAAAAAATTATTTGTAAAGATTAATTGTATTTTGCTTGCCGAAACGTCCACGAAATTAAAAAAAAAAAAAAAAAAAACTCAATTTACACTCCCATCCATCTGCGATAGTTGTGTGTTTAGTCACACCAAACCAGTGGCGTAGCGAGGGGGGGAGCAAGGGGGGTCATCATGCCCCGGGTGCTACTCATAAAGGGGCGCCAAATGGTCCGCAAAACACAAAATTGCTGGATAATTTTTATTTTTATTATAATTGATTTCTGGAAAATAGATTTTGAATTTAGTGCTAGTGTAATTTAATAATTTTGTATATTTTACATATAATATTATATGGCTTTCGAATGGGGGGGGGGGCGCTAAAAAGTTGTTGTGCCCCGGGCGCGAGTTAAGCTCACTACGCCACTGCACCAAACCAGGGCTGTGACGACATAAAAATAATCTCAATCACCAATTATGGTAGAGCTCTTTATCAGGGATTTATGCCTTCCACTTAAAAAAAATAAATAAATTTCCATAAATTTGAATGAAAAACTTTTGATTTAATTTTTCCTCATCATTTAACGCGTCGTCGATTAGGGAAGGTCTTTATCGCCGTTAAGAATATTATTATTACTTTAAGGAATTAAATCTTGAGCCCTTTTTTCAATTGAAAGATTCATTAATTTCAAGGAGGAGGGGGGGGGGCACTAATCACCTTATCTCCTCTTTCCCATCTTCTTCTCTCTCATTCTTACGCCTTTACCTACACACACACAGAGAACAAAAAGATCGTGACCAATTTGCGCTAAATTTATTGCTTGTTTTCTCTCTTTCTTCTTAGCTTATCAAAAAAGCGCATCACACACCACCAAAGATTTTTTGTTTTTTTTCTTCCCCCTAATTTAAAATTAAAATATTAATAAAGATAATCCATATGTAGATTTAGGCCATAACGAGCTAAACATGAGAGAGATGTTGATAAACATCAGACAAGAGGGTGGTCATAAAAGTGTCTCTAAGTAGCTTTGTTTTGGAAATTAAGATAAGAGAGATTTTGTGTATAGCTATATAATGAAAAAAAAAAATATTTAAATTTATTTTTGTAGACTTGTATGGAATATTTTTTTTACTTTCTCTTACCTATGTATATATGTAGTATATATAGAGAGAAAGTATTGGATTCATGTCAAAAATTCGATGTCGAGATTTTGATGGATATACACGTTTTGAGGTTTTTATATTCAAGTTTTGTACCCTCCTGGACCGTGAAAATAAGCTTTTAATCAAAATCGGCCAAAGAGTACTAGTACTTTACTGATATACTTTTTCAGTTTTTTTCGATTTTCTCAAAATTTGCTCCAACGATTTTTTTTTTTAATTCAAAAATCAATTATTTTTTAAATTCTCTTTAAAATGTATATTCTCATTTTGCAATTGAAATCTTCTGAAGACCACTTTACTCTTGTATTTCATAGGGAAGATAGTAGAAATGGTTGCCATGGTAACAAAATATAAATATTTTCCCATACTTATAAATTTTACATCTTGAATTCATATGTTCCGTACTGTCGGGAACTAAATATATGTCGACACAAAAAATCTGGTGTGACAAGCACAGAACACAACTTTCGATTACCGAAGGTAAGAGAAAGTTGGGAGCTGTGCGCCAGTCACACCAAATTTACTTTCTCTTAGCCTATATATGAAATATATAGGAGAGAAAGTATTGCGATCATGTCAAAAATTCGATGTCGAGATTTTGATGGATATACATGTTTTGAGGTCCCCTGAGTCCAAAAAAGTGGGTCCCGCAAATTGGTCTGTGTGTGTGTGTGTATGTATGTGTGTGTGTGTGCGTGTGTCTGTATGTGTGGACAGATTTTTAGCATGAAGGAATTGAGCTACCGGATTGAAATTTTATATTTAACTTAGGTACCTTCCCACACGCTCAAAATAAGCTTTTGAACAAAATCGGCCAAAAAGTACTAGTACTTTACTGATATACTTTTTCAGTTTTTTCGATTTTCTCAAAATTCCCTCCAAGGATTTTTTTTTAAAATTCAAAAATCAATTATTTTTTAGATGCTCTTTAAAATGTATATTCTCATTTTGCCGTTGAACTCTTCTGAAGACCACTTTACTCTTGTTCTTCATAGGAAAGATAGAAATGGTTGCCATGGTAACGGAATTTAAATTTTTTCTTTTTATTAGATTAAAAATCAATTATTATTTAAATTCCCATTTATTTTTTTTTTTATTTCTGTTTTAATTGTTTCAAAGAAAACATATATGTCTCTCTCTCACGCAAACATTATCGTCTCTCTCTACTCTTTTTAAATTCCCTTTCCACCTTATCTTCGCATAGAAACAATGTTAATTTCCTATAGGGATTTGTATGTTAATTTCGATTCAAAAGGGGGTCCCCTTTAGAACTTTTTAGGCATTTAAAATTTTTTTTCCAATTCTTATGAAATTTTGTATTTATTTACGATTCTATATTGTGTATAAAATGTCCAAATATGAGATTAAAATTTTGAAAAATAACCATAGTTTATTTGAAGCAGTCAACATTTAAAATGCAAGTTTGAAACTAAGGTGCTATCGGAAACTAAATATATCTCGACACAAAAAATCTGGTGTGACCAGCACAGTGCCCAACTTTCTCTTACCGAAGGGTAAGAGAAAGTTGTGTGCTGTGCGCCAGTCACACCAGATTTTTTATTAACGTTGATTTTGTGAAAAAAAATATGACAATTTATTTTCGTTTATCAGGAAGAGGCGATTAAAGCGGTTAAGCTTTTAATCCTGATTTGAAGCAGTTTCCCATAGCAAATTAGTTTCAAATTTTACCACTTCCAACTCATAAGTAAAAAGTAAAAAATTTGGTGTGACTGGTCGCACAGCTCTAGGTGATCGAAAGTTGTGTTTGTCACACCAGATTTTTTGTGTTGAGATATGTTTAGTTTCTACCGATATATGGGTGATTCTTTTACAAACCGAACACTTTCTGACCGACATGTTTTTGATTTGACTGAAATTTTTTTACGGGTTCTATAACGAAAAAAAAGATAGCCATCCGCGAGGATTTTCTTTTTTCTTTAATATTTTGGGAAATATCGAGGGTCGAAAATGTGAAAATTTGATGATTTTCTGCTTAGACGCTCACTTTTAAAAATTCATAACTCTGGTTCTATTTGAGCTAGAAAAAAACTTTTTTTACCATTTTAAAGCTAAAAGAGTGAACTTTAAGAAAAAAATTGTTCCACCAAAATTTATTAAAGATTTCACATTGTTATCAACAATTGAAATCTTTAAATCGATTTTCAACAATGGGGACCTAACTGTATTGCATTTTTATTATAACCATCGCATTCTACGTCAAATTTTATGCCGATAACGGTTTTTTAATTGATGGAGAATCAATTAGTACTATTGAAAAAAAATCCCGCCAAGTACTCTCATGCGGTAAAATGACGTCATATCAAAAAAAAAAAAAAAAAAGTCCGGAGGTATTGAACCACTCTTTCTAAAACTGTATTTAGATTTAATGTAGCTTTTATGGTCAAGTAGCTATCCGTTTCACAAGTAGGGCTATTTTTCGATATTTTTTTGCCTAAAAAATGAGGTTTTTTGAGACAAAAACTAATTTTTGAGTTAATTACTCGGGATTTTTTTATTCATTCTATTAGAATTTTTCTTCCTGCACAAATTGACATCCCATTTAGTCTGATCTGATTAGCCGTTCGGAATCTACAGGGGTTTAAACTTTCAAATTAGAATTTACCGCAGCGCGGTAAAATAAAATGATAGAAAAAAAATAAATGGTGAAATCTTTAGTTGAAAACTCATTCTTTCTAATCGTATATTCATCATAATTATACCTCTTAAGACAGAGGAGTTATTCAAGGCGATAAACTTTTCCGTGTATGCCCTAGGGCAAAAAAGTTTATCGGCTTGGGGATAACTCCTCTGTCTTAAGAGGATTATGATGATATACGATTAGAAAGAATCGAGTTTTCAGCAAAGATTTCACCATTTATTTTTTCTATCATTTTATTTTACCGCGCTGCGTAAACTAATTTGAAGTTTAAACCCCTGTAGGGTCCGAACGAGGGTAGTCAGAACTAAATGGGATGTCAACTAGTGCAGAGAAAACTTCTAATAGAATGAATAAAAAAATCCCAGTAATTAACTCAAAAATTAGTTTTTGTCTCAAAAAACCTCATTTTTTAGGCAAAAAAATATCGAAAAATAGCCCTACTTGTGAAACGGATGGCTACTTGACCATAAAAGCTACATTAAATCTAAATACAGTTTTAGAAAGAGTGGTTCAATACCTCCGGACTTTTTCTTTTTTTGATATGACGTCATTTTACCGCATGAGAGTACTTGGCGGGATTTTTTTCAATAATTTTAATTGATTCTCCATCAATTAAAAAACCGTTATCGGCATAAAATTTGACGTAGAATGCGATGGTTATAATAAAAATGCAATACAGTTGGGCCCCATTGTTAAAAATCGATTTAAAGATTTCAATTGTTGATAACAATGTGAAATCTTTAATAAATTTTGGTGGAACAATTTTTTCTTAAAGTTCACTCTTTTAGCTTTAAAATGGTAAAAAAGTTTTTTCTAGCTCAAATAGAACCAGAGTTATGAATTTTAAAGTGAGCGTCTAAGCAGAAAATCATCAAATTTTCACATTTTCGACCCTCGATATTTCCCAAAATATTAAAGAAAAAGAAAATCCTCGCGGATGGCTATCTTTTTTTTCGTTATAGAGCCCGTAAAAAAAATTTCAGCCAAATCAAAAACATGTCGGTCACGAAAGTGTTCGGTTTGTCAAAGAATCGCCCATATTAGAATCCAAGATATAAAATTTATAAACAGAGAAAAATATTTATATTTTTTTGCTATGGCGGCAACCATTTCTCCTATCTTTCCTATGAAGCACAAGAGTAAAATGTGCTTCAAACAATTTCGAGAGGAAAATGAGAATGTACATTTGAAAGAGCATCTAAAAAATAATTGATTTTTTGAATTTTAAACAAAATCGTTGCAGCGAATTTTGAGAAAATCGAAAAAAAAACTGAAAAAGTGCATCAGTAAATATTAGTACTTTTTGGCCCGATTTTGTTAAAAAGCTTATTTTCACGGTCCATGGGGGGTGTCTAATTTAAATATAAAATTTCACTCCCCTAGCTCAATTCCCTTCGTGCTTTAAATTGAACACAGACACAGACAGACAGATCATGTTGCGAAAATCACTTTTTTTGGATTCAGGGGACCACAAAAATCTCGACATCGAATTTTTGACATGAATCCAATATTTTCTCTCTATATATTAAAATATATAGAGGTAAGAGAAAATAAAATGTTAAAAGCTATTTTGATTGAGAAAATTAAAAAGTACATCACTATTACTCTTTAGATCAAAAACTTCAAATTAAGACAAGAAGCAACATCTTGGGTTTTTGACCAGCTAGCTTATTATTTTAATAAATTCTCTGTTTCCTTTAAAATGATAAATTATTAAAGCAAACATCTCCTTCTTTTCATTTAAGTATTTCATCTTGTAATTTTCATTTGATAGTACCTAATAATTAATTACTCTTGTTAATGACTTCGAGGCTCGCTTCTTCTACTTAGGAAGTCATAATAATTAATTTAATCTTGAGTAGTTTACTAAAACAGCATATCCTATATATAGGAATAATAAATCAAACGGGTAAATATGAAAATGGTTTTATCTAAATTACGTTGATTTATTTAAATTGAATATACACATACAGTATACCAGATGGAGCCCCCATATATGGCTAGAATAAAACGTTTAGAGAAGCATTCATTCAGTCAAGAAGGAATTTATCCCGCCATTCAAGATAAATTGCTGCTTTAAAGAAAAAGAGAGAGAATTCTCTTGATGGAAATATCAGAGAGAAATTAAAAAAAATAAATAAATGATTTTAAATCAATAAATCTGGTGTGACAAAGCGCATCACGCATTTGGGAATATACCACAAGTAAGTTATAATATTTTAATAGATTATATGGACCCTGTTACCCATTAGTGTGTCAAGCGCCAGCTACCGAGTTTTGAGAAAATTAACATTAAAGTTTTTTGTTTTGATTGGATTATATATAATTTTTACTTTCTCGTACCCTATATATGAAATATATAGAGAGAGAAAGTATTGCGATCATGTCAAAAATTCGATGTCGAGATTTTGATGGATATACACGTTTTGAGGTACCCTGAGTCCAAAAAAGTGATTTTCGCGACATGGTCTGTCTGAGGGTGGGTGTGTGTTCAATTTTAAACAGGAAAGACCAACTTAGGAAACAAACAAAAAAAAATAAATTGCCTGACATTGGAGATTCCGAATTACATCTCATTTCAGACCCGAAACGTTAGTTAATAAAAATTGGCAATAAAAGAAAGCTTGAATTAAAAAAAAAAAAAAAAAAACATTGTGTGGTTTTATGAAACCACGATGCAAGTGAAACTTTTTTCGGATCGTAGGCGTCGAGTGAAAGATAAGTTTTAGTGGGGGGGGGACGCCCCCTAGTAGCGCCAATAAAACTTTCTGAGGTCTGGAATATCATTTTTCAATTAATTAGATCCTAGAGAAGCGTCATTTTAAATTTTATTAAAATCGAGTGAAAGGTAAATTTTAGTGGGGGGACGTCCCCCCAAAAGACCTTTCTGAAGTCTGGAATATCATTTTTTAATTAATTAGATCATAAAGAAGCGTCATTTTAAATTTTATTAAAATCGAGTGAAAGGTAAATTTTAGTGGGGGGGACGTCCCCCCAAAAGAACTTTCTGAGGTCTGGAATATCATTTTTCAATTAATTAGATCCTAGAGAAGCGTCATTTTAAATTTTATTAAAATCGAGTGAAAGATAAATTTTAGTGGGGGGGACGTCCCCCCAAAAGAACTTTCTGAGGTCTGGAATATCATTTTTCAATTAATTAGATCCTAGAGAAGCGTCATTTTAAATTTTATTAAAATCGAGTGAAAGGTAAATTTTAGTGGGGGGGACGTCCCCCCAAAAGAACTTTCTGAAGTCTGGAATATCATTTTTTAATTAATTAGATCATAGAGAAGCGTCATTTTAAATTTTATTAAAATCGAGTGAAAGATAAATTTTAGTGGGGGGGACGTCCCCCCAAAAGAACTTTCTGAAGTCTGGAATATCATTTTTTAATTAATTAGATCATAGAGAAGCGTCATTTTAAATTTTATTAAAATCGAGTGAAAGATAAATTTTAGTGTGGGGGGACGTCCCCCCAAAAGAACTTTCTGAAGTCTGGAATATCATTTTTCAATTAATTAGATCCTAGAGAAGCGTCATTTTAAATTTTATTAAAATCGAGTGAAAGGTAAATTTTAGTGGGGGGGACGTCCCCCCAAAAGAACTTTCTGAAGTCTGGAATATCATTTTTCAATTAATTAGATCCTAGAGAAGCGTCATTTTAAATTTTATTAAAATCGAGTGAAAGATAAATTTTAGTGGGGGGGACGTCCCCCCAAAAGAACTTTCTGAGGTCTGGAATATCATTTTTCAATTAATTAGATCATAGAGAAGCGTCATTTTAAATTTTATTAAAATCGAGTGAAAGATAAATTTTAGTGGGGGGGGGACGTCCCCCAAAAGAACTTTCTGAAGTCTGGAATATCATTTTTTAATTAATTAGATCATAGAGAAGCGTCATTTTAAATTTTATTAAAATCGAGTGAAAGATAAATTTTAGTGGGGGGGGACGTCCCCCCAAAAGAACTTTCTGAAGTCTGGAATATCATTTTTCAATTAATTAGATCATAGAGAAGCGTCATTTTAAATTTTATTAAAATCGAGTGAAAGATAAATTTTAGTGGGGGGGACGTCCCCCCAAAAGAACTTTCTGAAGTCTGGAATATCATTTTTCAATTAATTAGATCATAGAGAAGCGTCATTTTAAATTTTATTAAAATCGAGTGAAAGGTAAATTTTAGTGGGGGGGACGTCCCCCAAAAGAACTTTCTGAGGTCTGGAATATCATTTTTCAATTAATTAGATCATAGAGAAGCGTCATTTTAAATTTTATTAAAATCGAGTGAAAGGTAAATTTTAGTGGGGGGGACGTCCCCCCAAAAGAACTTTCTGAAGTCTGGAATATCATTTTTCAATTAATTAGATCATAGAGAAGCGTCATTTTAAATTTTATTAAAATCGAGTGAAAGGTAAATTTTAGTGGGGGGACGTCCCCCCAAAAGAACTTTCTGAAGTCTGGAATATCATTTTTCAATTAATTAGATCATAGAGAAGCGTCATTTTAAATTTTATTAAAATCGAGTGAAAGGTAAATTTTAGTGGGGGGGACGTCCCCCCAATAGAACTTTCGGAAGTCTGGAATATCATATAGTATAGATATAGATAATCAATTTGATTTATATAGGCCTACTTTATTTATATTGTGATTAAATAAGTATAAATGCCGTAGCGTAGTAAAAAAAAAACCTGGTGTGAGTCGCCATGACGTCACAACTAGTGACGTCATGGCTTGTAGCGTCATGGCTTTTTACGTCACCTCGTTACAAAGCGACATGCTGATAGAAGAACCAAAAAATTCGTAGTGATATAATAAAAGTTTCACTTTAAAAAAAATGTTTACAGGAGGTGGCAGCCAGCAAATCAATGAAACTCCCAAAATTCGCGACGTTTCGGTCAAAATTTATTCAACCATTATCAGGCTGTCATATGTAAATGTTCATTAATATGACTCCCGATAGCCTGAATAAATTTGGACCGAAACGTCGCGAATTTTGGGAGTTTCATTGATCTCCAGGCTGCCACCTCCTGCCATAGTTCAAATATATCAACCAGAGCCACTTGCACACTCGAGAAATTAAAAGAAAAAATGTTTTTGCCGTGAACGTATTCTTTCTTCTTCGTGATTGCTCATAAAAATAGAGATTTTCTGGCTGATGAATTCCTTTTCAAAGAAAAAATGAATTTTTCTTTACCTTCTTTTACGCTCTCGAGAGGAAAGAACAAGTTTGCTATCAATTGCGATTATTTAAGATTATTTAATAGGATATAGTTAAAATTTTATTTAATAAAAAATAAATAAATTTAAAAAATACACCTTTTGAAACATGGACTGCCACTTTGTGGTACACATCTAAAGGATCACGTTTATTTATTTGAAAGCACTACTAATTCATTTACTTAGTAATATTTATTTATTTTTTTTTTTTTTAATTCTTTTTAAAGTGAAACTTTTATTTTATCCTCTCAAATTTTTTGGCTCTTCTATCAGCATGTCGCGTTACAAGCCGTGACGTCAAGGGCCGTGATGCTATAAGTCATGGCGTCACAATCCGTGACGACAAAAGATAAGAAAGTTGAAATTTAATATGTGTGACGAATTATAAAAAAATAATTGTGAGATATAATAATTCAATTTTTAGAATTGATAAAATATAATGGTTTTAAAATAATTTAAAATGATTCAAATCTTCAATCTATATATATAATAGCGGTGTGTCTGTCCGCCCGAGCCAGCTGGCGGGGGTCCAGGAGGGCGAGGACCCCGTGGCGCCCTAACCAGCTGGCTCGCCGAAGGCGGGCTGCGCGGCTAGTTACTAAATAAATATTGTTCGCAGTTTTTAATATGCCTCTATTGATTTCCCTGACATTTTCCAATTATTAAGTTAAGATTAAAAACTCGATTTTAATACCCATAATTGAAAAATTTTTCCCCCCCCCTACGATCCGAAAAAAAGTTTCACTGCATCGTGGTTTCATAAAACCACACAATGATTTTTTACAAACGCTTTTACCCTTTTAAGAATTGCCATCTCAAGGAAAAGAGAAAAAAAATGAATCCTTTAAAAGGGGGGAGGGTGAAATTAAAAAAAAATTATTTAAGTTTTTTTTGGCATTGGAGGTCATTTAGACCCTGTCCCTATTTATATCAAATGAGTGGTGACCAATATTTTCGTGGCAAGTTCCAAAAGACAAAAGACAAATATGTGACTCACATATAATTTCATCCCAAAACATATAACCAAGTATGTATTATAATTTAAATAAGCGAAAAATGTAGGTACCGCCGGGAGTAGCACCACGGATCTGTCGATTTACGCTCAACATGCGCGAGTGCGTACTGTGGTCCAGTAGTGGGGCATGTTGAGCGTAAATCGACAGATTCGGAGTCGCACCACGGATCTGTCGATTTACGCTCAACATGCCCTACTATTGGACCACGAGTACGCACTCACTTATTTAAATTATGATAGATCGCTAATTTCAGTCTACTAGAGAAACGCAGCTCAAATCAAGCGTTCAGATTTCTCCGTTACTGAGGCGCGATCTAGATGGACGTTTTGAGAAATTAACTCAATTATGCAATTAATAAATAAAGAATTATATATATCATGTGTTGGTCCATGAGGTAATTATAGAAAAACATATAACCAAGTATTTATTAATTTAAATAAGCGAAAAATGTAGGTACCGCCGGGAGTCGCACCACGGATCTGTCGATTTACGCTCAACATGCCCTACTACTGGACCACAGTACGCACTCGCGCATGTTGAGCGTAAATCGAGCGGATCCCGTTACCAACTTGGTATTTTCGCTTATTTAAAATACTTGGTTATATGTTTTTCATAATTTTCCTCATGGACCCCACATGATATATAATTCATAATTTCATCCCTTAGGCTCTATTCACACGGGGATACTCAAATCTCGGATACTTGTCGACTAGTAGACTCGAGACTGGTAGCTTCGAGACTGTAGTTGCCTGTCATATTCACACGGCCGCTACTTAAATCGCGAGTATCCTATCAACATACTCAGTTCCCTCCAAATTTTAAACATCAACATTTGAAGGGACAAAAAGTTATTCTTAATAATTACTCTGGTATTGTTAATAAAATTTTGTATAGTTTGTATTTGGTTAACTTGCTTTTTTCAATTTGAATAAATATGGCCTCCAAGACCTTAAATTAAAAAAAAAAAAAAAACTTTGCTATAAAAAAAAAAAATAAATAAATAAAATAAAACACTCGATTATTTGTTTACAATTAATAAATAATTTTAAACAAATAAATATTTTGGGTTATTTCTCAATTTTTTTATCTTTATTTTTGCTAAACATTAAAATTTTAAAATTCTAAAATTTTTTTTTTATGTAAAACATTTACCCTCTCTTCCCACTCAATCAAAATTTTTCAATTTCCTCCACTAGCTTCAGATTTGTTTCTTTTTCGCGCATTTTTTTGGAAAGTATCGAGGAAACCAGGCGACTGGAGTAGCTTGGAGACCTGCATGTCCAGTCTCTTGGCAACTGAGTCGCGCAGTCGCCGAGTATCGGCGACTGGAGTTTCCCCGTGTGAATGGCGCCATTGGATTACACATGTCGAGTCGCTTCGCTACCCAGTATCCTAGTTGCTCGGAGATTTGAGTATCCCCGTGTGAATAGAGCCTTAGTTAAGCCTTGTACCGAACTTTGGGTGTTAGCTAGTTAACTACGTTCTGGGCTCTTATTTAATCATATGATTAGCTTAACTACTGAAACTGTGAAAAGACTTGAAAGTGAGCTTATCCAAAGGATAGCTGATTAAGCAACCTGCCCTAAAAATCTGGTGTGACTGGCCCCACATTCAGACTGTCTTTTCGGCAACTTAGGCCATTTAAGACTTTGACGATAGCCGTTGTAATGAATATAGGCTATCTATTGAGTATCCAGGTATTTCTATCTTCAGAAGATTTCAATGGCAAAATAAGAATATACATTTCAAAGAGCATCTAAAAAATATTTGATTTTTGAATTTTAATCAAAATCGCTGGAGCGAAAAAACTGAAAAAAATCCATCAGTAAAGTATTAGTACTTTTTGGCTGATTTTGATTAAAAGCTTATTTTCACGCTCCGGGGAGGGTGCCTAATTAAAAATATTAAATTTCAACATCTTTGCTTCATGCTTTGAATTGAACCCACAAAGACAGACCATGTTGCGAAAACCACTTTTTTGGATTCAGGGACCTCAAAACGTGTATATCCATCAAAATCTCGACATCTAATTCTTGAGATGAATCCAATACTTTCTCTCTCTATATATTAACATATATAGAGGTAAGAGAAAGTAAAAAACAAAGAAATGTTTATAAAAGAGAATGTGAAGAAATTCCTCTTCTGTTTCATTTCAATCGATCATTTAAAGACAAAATAAAAGGGAATCACCAAGTGACCGATGTCAATGTCAATGTCGATGTTGTTTTTGTCAATCCGAGGAGAAAAAAAGAAGAAAAAAAATTCCCAAAGATATTTAAGATATGATGAATCGTAGAGAAGAATTTCTTATCAAATTGTTTATTAAGCATATAACCCCTCACTCTCTCATGTTAATTGGGGCATATAAAGTAGGACAAGAGAGGAGTGGGCGTTGAGTTGCCTATCCAATTGATAATTACTACTTACTTGTTGTTGTTGTTGTTGTTGTTGCATCATAAATTTAGAAATTGCCTTAGAGATTACTTCGTCAAAAAACATGGAGGATTCTCTTCAATACCGGAAAATATTTTGGAAATGAGTTTACTTTTAGAAATTTTGATGTGCTGATGAGCGATATGCTCATATTAAGAAACTCAAAAGACTTGCAACAATTAGGCCCAAATTTAACATTGTATCGCTCTTATGTCCTCGAATACGGGGTCATTGTCTGCAGTGCCGGACCAAACAAGATGCAGGCTCTTAGGCAGTCAAAATTTCAGGGCCCCCTCACCACCCCCCCCACTCCACCGAAAAAAATGTCCCAAGGGAGTCGTGGAAAAATCGAAATTTAAATATATAGACCTACATTTTAAAAATTTTCAATGAATAATCAGGTCTATTCTCTAAAAACAGGCGTTAAAATTTAAAATAAACAAATAGGTGTTAAAAAGTAATCTAAAAACAATCAGTGTTAAAAAATATTTAAAATCACTTCCTTGCCTCAAATTGCTATTCTGTAAACAAAAATTAAAAGCCAAAGCGTTAACATTTAGTAAATAAGTGATAAAAATTAATGCCATGTCTCGGGGGTGCCTTTAATATTTTAACGTCATGTTTAAAATAAACACCCATTTGTTTATCTTAAATTTTAACGGCTGTAATGAAATTGAAAAACTCCATTTCTATTCTATTCTATTATTATTATTAGGTACCGGCAGGGGCCGCAGACAGGGGGGCTATATCCCCGGGACCCGGGCCCCTCCGAGGGGCCCGGGCCCATTGCGCTCCCACCTTAAAATTCTAATAAAAAATAATTTTCATGGTTAAAATTTCAATTAAAAAAAATCATTTTCTTGACATTTTTTTCTTCAACGGGCCCGGGTCCTTTAAGCTCAAATCAATTTTGATCTTTTTCTCGACTCAGGATACTAAAAACGCAGATTTCAGTGGCTAATTTTCAAAAAATTTTCCATACTGCCTGGGGTCCGAACCCGCGACTTTTGGTATACGAGGTTAGCACGCTAACCCCCTACACCAAGCCCCGAGGGCTTTTTATCTATTAAAAACATATTTTTTTCCCATTGTGATTTTTTTTTAAATAAGCTTATATAAAGAAAATAATAATTATAAATACAACTCAATAGACGCAAAGTTGAAATTTATTTTTTATCTAGCAAATTCCGACTTGAAAATTTTTAGATTTAAACTTTCTGATAATTTTAATTAATAAAAAACCTTGAAACACATAACCTAGTGTATTTTACCTTTCATATAGAAAATTTTTTAAAGAATATTACAAAGGAAGGAGCAAAGAGTTGTTTTTATTTTTATTTTTTTTTTTTGTAATTGAGTTAACTTCTAAATACTTTATAAAGCAATTCCATATTTCATTTCTACTTAAATCTTTAACGAGAAAAAAAAAAAAAAAAAAAAAGCGAATGTTTCTTGCCTACCCAACCAACATTTCAAAAAGCTATTTATTCAAGTGATAAATACCCCTTTGAGGTCAACTTGTAATTATTCACATAAATGCAAACTTAATTTATTTTACAGTGAGGCCGCAAACATCAGCGAAAATAATTTGAGATAATTTAGAAGCACAGAAAGTAAAAGAGCAAACAATATAAACGTTAAAACATTAAATGGATTTAAATGTCTACGTGTAATTAATTAATTGAGCGTCAACTGATTCATTTATTACATACGAATACCGTGAAAAAAAAAATTAAAGGGAGGGGGGGGAGGTAATAAGCGAGTTTAGAGAGAGAGAGAGAGGGGGGGGAGAGGCACGGATTTAGAAAAGCCGTAACGTTACGCCGGACAAAATTGCTATTTATGGTTGCTTTTAATGCGTTTCTATTGTAATTGCAGGTGAACAGGGAAAAAAAGCGGAAAAAAAAGTTATAAAATAAATAAAAGGTGGAATAATAGAGTTTACTTTATTTTTTTATGATGATGAATTAAATAATAAGTTTATTTTTTATTATACTTTATATTTAGTACTAGCTCTGCAGTCCGTGGATGTGTCAATTATCTTCTCAAATGAGCCCTCGGGGCTTGGTGTAGAGGTTAGCGTGCAGTTAACCTCGTATTATAAAAACGTGAGGGTTCGGACCCCAGGCTTGAGTCCGATGATTTTATTTAAGTCATTTGGATACCAGATGGCTTCAAATAGGAATGCCTGAACCCCTAATAGATAATACAGTAGAGTCCCGGATAATCCGAACTCTTTTTGCGTACGATTTTTTTTTTTTTTTTAAGGAATATAAATGAAAATTAGACATTTAAGGAACTTTATTTATTAAAAAAGTTACGAAATATTTATTTAGAGTTTAATATCACCGACAAGTTTCACGGTTTACAACGTTATAAATTGCGATTTTATTATCGAAATTAACTAATTCAAGCTTACAATCCGGTTAATCCGAACTTCCCGATAATCCGAACGACCCTCGGTCCCATTAGTTCAGTTAACGGGACTTTATTGCATATATTACAACGATTATCGTCAAAGTCTTAAATGGCCTAAATTACCGAAAAGACTGTGTGAATGTGTGTGTGAGTGTGAGTGTGAATGAGAAAAAAAGTGTGAGTGTTAAAAAAAAAACAAAAAAAAATTATATCTTGAATTTAAATGAACCATAATGTTGAAAACTAAATATATGTTGACACGAAAAATCTGGTGTGATAAGCACCAGAACACAATTTTCGATTACCGAAGATAAGAGAGTTGTGTGCTGTGCGACGTTTTTAGTTTTAAAACAAACAATATTGATAATAAAATCAAATGAAACTTGAAATTATTAAACCATTCGATTTGCTATAGAATATTCCTATACATAAAAGGGGTGGGGTAAATTTTATGGGGATTACATCATTTGAGGTTTTTGAGGTTCAAACTGGGATTGCTTTCTATGTTGAATCCAATCATCAAAAAATTAAACTGACCCTCGAAAACCTCACTGAAGATTTTTGAGGTTTAAATAGGAATTGGTGTTTTAACTCGGGAAATATAATTTAAAAAGCCTCGGATATTTATGCATCACCAGTAAAAATGTTGCTGCACTAGATCTCACCACTTTATTTTTATTATTTAATCTGGTTTTTAAAATAAATATCATTATTGTTGACTAAGGCTTGTTTGTGGTCACCTGACTGCTATTTGCATATTTGTTTGCTCAATGTTTTAAAGGGCGGGAATAAAAATGCCAAAATAAACAGCCATGTTGAATTGAAGTAAAAAGTCTGTCGGAACAATCGGACCAGAAAATTTTGTTATTACCTTTAAATTGATTACATGATGATGTAATCACTAAATAACCGGTCTTCTTAAAAGAAGAATATATTATCTCAATTTGATCAACGTTTAGTAAGATCCGTTTACAGGAAGTTGCAATTTAGTGATGTCATTTTATTTCTTAGATAAAGAAAAAAGAGGACGTGGAGAGCATTACGACATTAATCTTATTAACAAATTAATTTTGCATTTTTAAAAGAAAAAGT
>JAKCPI010000719.1:0-11790 GCA_023213315.1 Euborellia annulipes
GATTGAACTTTCTGATGGTCTAAAATACCATTTTTCAATTATTTACACCCTAAGAAAGCGTCATTTTAAATTTTATTAAAATCGAATGAAAAATAAATTTTCGGGGGGGTCAGGGGGGTGATTGAACTTTCTGGGGTCTAAAATACCATTTTTCAATTATTTACACCCTAAGAAAGCGTCATTTTAAATTTTATTAAAATCGAATAAAAAATAAATTTTAGGGGGGGGGGCAGGGGGGTGATTGAACTTTCTGATGTCTAAAATACCATTTTTCAATTATTTACACCCTAAGAAAGCGTCATTTTAAATTTTATTAAAATCGAATGAAAAATAAATTTTAGGGGGGGTCAGGGGGGTGATTGAACTTTCTGATGTCTAAAATACCATTTTTCAATTATTTACACCCTAAGAAAGCGTCATTTTAAATTTTATTAAAATCGAATGAAAAATAAATTTTAGGGGGGGGCAGGGGGGTGATTGAACTTTCTGATGTCTAAAATACCATTTTTCAATTATTTACACCCTAAGAAAGCGTCATTTTAAATTTTATTAAAATCGAATGAAAAATAAATTTTAGGGGGGGTCAGGGGGGTGATTGAACTTTCTGGGGTCTAAAATACCATTTTTCAATTATTTACACCCTAAGAAAGCGTCATTTTAAATTTTATTAAAATCGAATGAAAAATAAATTTCAGGGGGGGGCAGGGGGGTGATTGAACTTTCTGAGGTCTAAAATACCATTTTTCAATTATTTACACCCTAAGAAAGCGTCATTTTAAATTTTATTAAAATCGAATGAAAAATAAATTTCAGGGGGGGTCAGGGGGGTGATTGAACTTTCTGATGTCTAAAATACCATTTTTCAATTATTTACACCCTAAGAAAGCGTCATTTTAAATTTTATTAAAATCGAATGAAAAATAAATTTCAGGGGGGCAGGGGGGTGATTGAACTTTCTGATGTCTAAAATACCATTTTTCAATTATTTACACCCTAAGAAAGCGTCATTTTAAATTTTATTAAAATCGAATGAAAAATAAATTTTAGGGGGGGGTCAGGGGGGTGATTGAACTTTCTGATGTCTAAAATACCATTTTTCAATTATTTACACCCTAAGAAAGCGTCATTTTAAATTTTATTAAAATCGAATGAAAAATAAATTTCAGGGGGGGTCAGGGGGGTGATTGAACTTTCTGATGTCTAAAATACCATTTTTCAATTATTTACACCCTAAGAAAGCGTCATTTTAAATTTTATTAAAATCGAATGAAAAATAAATTTCAGGGGGGGGTCAGGGGGGTGATTGAACTTTCTGATGTCTAAAATACCATTTTTCAATTATTTACACCCTAAGAAAGCGTCATTTTAAATTTTATTAAAATCGAATGAAAAATAAATTTTCGGGGGGTCAGGGGGGTGATTGAACTTTCTGATGTCTAAAATACCATTTTTCAATTATTTACACCCTAAGAAAGCGTCATTTTAAATTTTATTAAAATCGAATGAAAAATAAATTTTAGGGGGGGTCAGGGGGGTGATTGAACTTTCTGATGTCTAAAATACCATTTTTCAATTATTTACACCCTAAGAAAGCGTCATTTTAAATTTTATTAAAATCGAATGAAAAATAAATTTCAGGGGGGGTCAGGGGGGTGATTGAACTTTCTGATGTCTAAAATACCATTTTTCAATTATTTACACCCTAAGAAAGCGTCATTTTAAATTTTATTAAAATCGAATGAAAAATAAATTTCAGGGGGGGGCAGGGGGGTGATTGAACTTTCTGATGTCTAAAATACCATTTTTCAATTATTTACACCCTAAGAAAGCGTCATTTTAAATTTTATTAAAATCGAATAAAAAATAAATTTTAGGGGTGGGGGGCAGGGGGGTGATTGAACTTTCTGATGTCTAAAATACCATTTTTCAATTATTTACACCCTAAGAAAGCGTCATTTTAAATTTTATTAAAATCGAATGAAAAATAAATTTCAGGGGGGGGTCAGGGGGGTGATTGAACTTTCTGAGGTCTAAAATACCATTTTTCAATTATTTACACCCTAAGAAAGCGTCATTTTAAATTTTATTAAAATCGAATAAAAAATAAATTTCAGGGGGGGGCAGGGGGGTGATTGAACTTTCTGATGTCTAAAATACCATTTTTCAATTATTTACACCCTAAGAAAGCGTCATTTTAAATTTTATTAAAATCGAATGAAAAATAAATTTTAGGGGGGGTCAGGGGGGTGATTGAACTTTCTGATGTCTAAAATACCATTTTTCAATTATTTACACCCTAAGAAAGCGTCATTTTAAATTTTATTAAAATCGAATAAAAAATAAATTTTAGGGGGGGGCAGGGGGGTGATTGAACTTTCTGATGTCTAAAATACCATTTTTCAATTATTTACACCCTAAGAAAGCGTCATTTTAAATTTTATTAAAATCGAATAAAAAATAAATTTTAGGGGGGGGTCAGGGGGGTGATTGAACTTTCTGAGGTCTAAAATACCATTTTTCAATTATTTACACCCTAAGAAAGCGTCATTTTAAATTTTATTAAAATCGAATAAAAAATAAATTTTAGGGGGGGGCAGGGGGGTGATTGAACTTTCTGATGTCTAAAATACCATTTTTCAATTATTTACACCCTAAGAAAGCGTCATTTTAAATTTTATTAAAATCGAATAAAAAATAAATTTTAGGGGGGGGTCAGGGGGGTGATTGAACTTTCTGGGGTCTAAAATACCATTTTTCAATTATTTACACCCTAAGAAAGCGTCATTTTAAATTTTATTAAAATCGAATGAAAAATAAATTTCAGGGGGGGGCAGGGGGGTGATTGAACTTTCTGGGGTCTAAAATACCATTTTTCAATTATTTACACCCTAAGAAAGCGTCATTTTAAATTTTATTAAAATCGAATGAAAAATAAATTTCAGGGGGGGTCAGGGGGGTGATTGAACTTTCTGAGGTCTAAAATACCATTTTTCAATTATTTACACCCTAAGAAAGCGTCATTTTAAATTTTATTAAAATCGAATGAAAAATAAATTTCAGGGGGGGTCAGGGGGGTGATTGAACTTTCTGAGGTCTAAAATACCATTTTTCAATTATTTACACCCTAAGAAAGCGTCATTTTAAATTTTATTAAAATCGAATGAAAAATAAATTTTAGGGGGGGTCAGGGGGGTGATTGAACTTTCTGATGTCTAAAATACCATTTTTCAATTATTTACACCCTAAGAAAGCGTCATTTTAAATTTTATTAAAATCGAATGAAAAATAAATTTCAGGGGGGGGTCAGGGGGGTGATTGAACTTTCTGATGTCTAAAATACCATTTTTCAATTATTTACACCCTAAGAAAGCGTCATTTTAAATTTTATTAAAATCGAATGAAAAATAAATTTTCGGGGGGGTCAGGGGGGTGATTGAACTTTCTGAGGTCTAAAATACCATTTTTCAATTATTTACACCCTAAGAAAGCGTCATTTTAAATTTTATTAAAATCGAATGAAAAATAAATTTTAGGGGGGGGCAGGGGGGTGATTGAACTTTCTGATGTCTAAAATACCATTTTTCAATTATTTACACCCTAAGAAAGCGTCATTTTAAATTTTATTAAAATCGAATGAAAAATAAATTTTAGGGGGGGTCAGGGGGGTGATTGAACTTTCTGAGGTCTAAAATACCATTTTTCAATTATTTACACCCTAAGAAAGCGTCATTTTAAATTTTATTAAAATCGAATAAAAAATAAATTTTAGGGGGGTCAGGGGGGTGATTGAACTTTCTGAGGTCTAAAATACCATTTTTCAATTATTTACACCCTAAGAAAGCGTCATTTTAAATTTTATTAAAATCGAATAAAAAATAAATTTTAGGGGGGTCAGGGGGGTGATTGAACTTTCTGGGGTCTAAAATACCATTTTTCAATTATTTACACCCTAAGAAAGCGTCATTTTAAATTTTATTAAAATCGAATGAAAAATAAATTTTAGGGGGGGGCAGGGGGGTGATTGAACTTTCTGAGGTCTAAAATACCATTTTTCAATTATTTACACCCTAAGAAAGCGTCATTTTAAATTTTATTAAAATCGAATAAAAAATAAATTTTAGGGGGGGTCAGGGGGGTGATTGAACTTTCTGGGGTCTAAAATACCATTTTTCAATTATTTACACCCTAAGAAAGCGTCATTTTAAATTTTATTAAAATCGAATGAAAAATAAAAAAAATAAAATTTTAGGGGGGGGGGGGGGGGTGGGGGCGCAGAGCGGAAAAATCTTTTCAAATGTCGAATTGTTAGGGGGAGGAAGAGTTTTTATTTTTCATTTTAAAGATTTGATAAATATATTTTTCATAAAGCGAGTTAGATCCTGTTTTCCAATGCTTTGCTATGGGGTAATTGATAACCCCCAAAAAGGGGGGTTCCCTACCCCTAATTCGATATAATGATAGCCTAAAACCACCCCCGGAAAATTCCCTACCCATTAAAAAAAACTCCATGAAAATCGGTCCAGTAGTTTCGGAGTCTATGCGTTACAAACAGACAGACAGACAGACAGACAGACAGACAGACAGACAGACAGACAGACAGACAGAGATTGTCTTTTATATAATAGTATAGATGCTTAAATTCTCCGCGAGAGAGCAACACTAAACAAGAAATGAAGACAACCTTGATCAGTGCTGCCACCGCGCGGAGATGTTATGAAACAGTATATAAATACTTTGGCAGATAGCAGCACTAACCAACGCACGACTAATCAAGGTCTTCACCTCTTGTGTAGTGTTGCTCTCCCGCTGGTTTTTTAGCCCCCCCGCAACTTTTATTTCGGGCCCCATTATTAGACCATACAAAAAATATTTTTAAAATACCGTATATCTCTGAACCCTGAGGGCCCGGGCCCTCTCAAAGAGAAATTTTCATTATTTTTTTTTATCTAAATTTTTCCGTTTTTATCGGAGCCCTGAGGAGATACAGTTTTTTAGCCCGGCCCGTGGGCCCCCAAGGTCCGGGGCTCCCCCGCATTGCGGGGTCTGCGGGGGCGTACGTTACGCTACTGGGGGGCAGTATTGACATGCCGTGATCAAATTTGGATCTCATCAATACTGGCCGACATTCCAAATTCCCTTTATACTATATTACATATAATATATTGGAGCGAAAGTCCCTCGTGAATTTCTATTGGTCCAATTTTTACAGGTGCGCGTCTCGAAAAGTCGTTAGAAAGCTTTTGACTACCGAGTTCCTCTAGGCGGCAAGAGATTGCGTTAGTGTTCCCCATAGGAAAACAAGGGACAAATTGCATTTCATTCTAGACTTTCCAGCTAATTAATTAAAGCCAAAAAATTAATTATTTTTTAACACAATGATTACTAATTTAATTATCTACAACTTTTTTTTTTTTTTTTTTGTTTGAAAAAAAACATTCACACTTTTTTCTCATTCACACTCACACTCACACACACATTCACCCAGTCTTTTCGGCAGCTCAGGCCATATAAGACATTTACGATAACCGTTATTTATGAATTTATATATATTAGGGTCCAGGCATTCTTATTTAAGCCATTTGGTATCCAATTGGCTTAAATAAAATCATCGGACTGCCTGGGGTCCGAACCCGCGACGTTTGGTATATGAGGTTAGCACGCTAACCTCTACACCACGCCCCGTGGGCATCTACAACTTATAGAGCTCCTTTTTTAAAATATCTTTTATTTAATGCGATTAATCTAAAAAAAAATTTTTTTTTCGAAAATCAAAAAAAGGGCTTCTATAACTTGTAGATATTTTAAATAGCTTTAATTTAAAAAAAAATTTGAGGTCGATAGCTTCTAAATTGTGGCCGCTGGAAAGTCCTAAAATTAGCACCACGAGACGCGCACCTTAATGATGTATTGAGAACAAAATATCCGGATTCGCATCATTACTGCCCGTAATTCCAATTTTTTTTTACCTTAAACGATCATTATTAATGTCAATCTGATAAATATTATTGAAAGGGGCCCTTTAGATTAGTCCGCGGCTCCCTTTTTTTGGAGGGGGGAGGGGCGACATTCTTGTACCTGCGGGGGGGGGAATCAATGTAGTTACGCCTCTGGCGGGGCCCCTGAAAAGTATGGGACCCATAGGCGATCCGGCACTTCTTTTGCCACAGGATAATCGAATTCTAAAGGATCCCGGGCATTTATTTTTGAAAAATTCCACACTCCTAGACATATTCCATTCCCCTCTCCATAACTTGTATAACAAAATTTTGTATTTGTTTGTTCGAGTCCCGGTACCGGTGAAACAAACAAAATTTTTTTTTTCTACAAAAAAAAATACATAAATAAAATGCAAAAATTTATTTTTTTTTTACAATTTAATGTTTCTAAATGCATTGACAACGAGATCCATCAGTTTTTTTTTTTTTTTACTTTTCTTCAAATTACATTAAATATTTATTATTATTAGGTAAAATACAAATAATGCTATTGACAAATATTATTATTTGCTTGATTTTCTTCTTTTTTTATTTTTATTTTTAATCTAATATATTTATTCTAATAGATATAATAGGCAAGTCATTCATCTACATCTTCGTTCATCATCATCATCATTTTTTTTTTTATAATATTATTATTTATAAAATAAATTTATTTTTGAATAATTATTTACAAAATAAAAAAAAGAGAAAGAAAATTTGTTCAATTCGTTTTTGTAATTGTAATGATGGGGGGTCGCTGGTGAAGCGGGCTAGGGGGTCCGCCTTCTACAAAGAAGATCCCAGTTCAAATCCGGGGCGCGAGGGATTTTTTCATTAAATAATAATATTTATTTAATGTAAACAAATCCTCAAGCAGGCACTGGATTGGAATATTGGATCTCACCAGGCAACTCTACGAGGAGAGGGAGTTGCTGTGACATCCCGTCCTGTGGAAGGGACGTAAAGAAGGTTCCCTCTCAGTGATGCATTCTTCGAAAGGAGTCAGTGCTGAGGGAGGAACCAGAACATCCTCTCTAGCATAGAAGAGGTTGGATATAAGGAGCCGGAATTAAGGATTAGTTCACTAACGACGAATTAGAGATAGAAAATAATGTAACTTCACGGGGTGCCGGTAGATGGCTACAGCCAGAGGGCGTTAATCAATTATTTCGAAGAACGTTTCTTCAAAATTTGTGCCTTCTTCAAGGGGATATATTACAAATAAGATCGTGTAAATAAATAAATAAATACAATAAATATAGAAAAAAGGAGATTTCGTTTTCATTGAGATTCTTTAATAAAAGATTCATTAATATAAATAATTTCGCTTCTTCATCTAATAAAAAGTGAAACTTCTTTAGCATGTTAACGATGCTCCATGACTCGGCACCCCCCCCCCCCATCCACTGTCTTCCAATGCGAGTAGACTCAATACATTTATATCGAGAAAATCGCTTAATAAATTCAAATTTCAATTGATCGTCGAAATTGTTTAATCAAATCTGATATCAATTTTTTCTACTCCTTTTCTTCCATTGAATTTAATCAAATAATTCTTTTTATGGAGGTATATTCAGGCCAAAATTTAATTTCCGACGTTTCGGGCTTCTTCAGAATTTAGAAAATTAACCTTCCCCTTGGTTTTATCAAGTTTA
This sequence comes from Euborellia annulipes, assembly GCA_023213315.1. Lineage (NCBI taxonomy): Eukaryota > Metazoa > Arthropoda > Insecta > Dermaptera > Anisolabididae > Euborellia > Euborellia annulipes. The sequence continues at coordinate 7,634 of JAKCPI010000719.1, forward strand.
CTAATGCCTTTTCACAGACGAATTTATTTCATATTCTAATGATACAACCAAGAGGAAAGTTAATTTTCTTAATTCACATTATTCCTGAAGAGAGGAGTTCAGAATCCCGAAACGTCGGGAATTAAATTTCCTCCATAAAGCGTTATTATTTTAATATCTGCACTAGGTTTAATTATCATATTATTAAATAATCTACACAGCCGGGCTGCAGCGAGAGTAAAACCGAATCCCTTCTCGCACTAAAATAATAATTAAACCACCAATTGATTTATTTATCGAGGTATAAATATGTTTAATATTCCTGAGTGACGTCATTGTTTCCGCGCCCTCGACCAGTTGGCTTTACAGCATTTCGTTTCACTTTGGAGAGCAAAAATCGAAGCAAGATCACTTTAAAAACAAATTAACGATTTTTCTTATTCCCCAGGCAGTCAGAGAATTGAACAAATTTAAATTCTTACATAGAGAAATGATTAAATTTATACATCATCAGAAAATTCATTCAAATCAAAATATATTAACAATAGAATATATATGTATAATAATTATATATCGAATATTTCAAAAATTGTTTATTTACATTCATTTTATAAAATTAACATTAAAATTTTTACCTTTTTTTTTTTTTTTATCTTTGGTAAACATTGATTTTACTATAATTATAAGAAAAGCGCTTATTTTTCAGGCATTTATAGTTTTAAACCTTTTTTTTTTAATAATCAAAATATAGCAGAGCAATACCTCCGATTCACCGGACTAATCAGCAGGTAGATGCATTAACTCTCAATAATAAGCTGCAGACGAAACGTTATATTTTATTGAAATTAATAAGGCTTTTTGTATTAAGTAATTATTATATTTTTATTATTGCTTAAATAAACCACAATTTATGCCAAAAAGATCTTTTATTTCCTATTGGATATCAATTGGTATAAATAAATCCCAGATAGCACAGTACGTCTTATGTACGTACATAAGGCGTACTGTGCTATCTGGGATGAGCCTGGATCTTATATCTCGTATTAAAACATAAATTAAAAAGTCTATATGGCCTAAGGTGGGGAAAATATTTGGGAAAAAAACCTTTTTAAGGTAGCTTCTTTATTATTTAAGTAAAAAGAAAATTTATTGAATAATAATTTCAAACTGGGCTAGTCAAAGGCTTTTGCCAATCGTAGCCGGATTCTGAGAGATACTGCCAGAGAAGCCCCCCCCCCCCCCCCCCCCGTTCAAAATAGTTTCATTTTTCTCAATTATAAGATTTTTTTGCATATTATTTAAGTGTATAATTTGAACTCGGTCTATAAGTGAGGCGTTACCTCCAAATAAATGCCATTGAACAAAATTATAATAACTTCCACTCTTTCAGAAATTTATTAGCCCGCCTGAAAAAAAAAAATCCTGGCTACTTTCATGGGTATTGCTCTACATAATAATAGATTTTTTCAAAAAATAATTTTGCTTTGTTCAGAGAACTTAACGTAAATTAGAAGCAGGTAGTCTATTATTTTTATTTTTTTGAAACCGGGTTATTTAATAGACAAAATAATCAAACAAAATCCATCTAAATAGCGCATTTTCTCATTTCTTTTTTTTTCTTATCAGTCGATTTTATGCATTTAAATAAAACGTCTCGTTTCTCACAATCTCGTATTTAAAAATAATTGTTGTAAATTCAATGTATTATATACAAAGTATAATAAATAATCTTAGATAATGTCTCTATTACTAAATGTTTCATTAAAATAACGAGGAAAAAAAATAAAATTAATGATAATAATACTTTAGAAAATTAATAATGATAAATATTTACATTAAAAAAAAATATATATCTAAAATATACACACGCACACGCAAGCAAACACGCACATACATTCAGAGAAAGATTCATTCAAAAAATAAAAAAACAGATCTATTTTTTTCTTGTTGTTGATTATATAAGAATGGCCTACAACGTTTACAATACTATCTAAGTCATGGTACAATATTAATCTTATTCTTAATAATAATGATCATAAACATCAATTATCATAAATGCTTAAAGATAAAATGCCAAAAAAAAAATGCAAAATAAGCTTATTTTGCAATAAATAAATTCTATTATTATTATTAACGATTTGCTTTATTTTTTTTTTTTAATATTCAGTCAAAATTTAATATAGAGAAAAGCTAAAATGAAATGCCCTTTTAAAGAGTACTATAGAAAAAAAATTATTATTATGCCAATATCAGTCTTTTTATTTAAATCTAATTTCAAAAATTTCATTTTAAAATAGGATTTAAAATAAATCAAAAGGTAAGGTTATTAATTGTTGCAAGTAGGCTATTTGGTCCACCAGATGGCAGGCGATGAAAAAAAAACATGGCCGACAATTTATAAGATAACCTCTAACTACCGTATTCATATTAAATCCTCTTTATATAAATTAATTTTTTGATAAATTGATAAAATTAAATATACAAATCCTATAAATAATATTATATACTAGTATTTATATGTTATTACTTAAAAAACTTTTCTAAAAACAAAAAAGATTAAAAAAAAAAAGGAATGAGACCTGCTCTCCTATTTTTTAAATACTGTACTTTTTTTTCCTTGCAATTATTAAAAATAAAATTTAAGAAATATATTAATATAAAAGAGGGGAGAAAAAATTAACTCAAATATAATATATTTACTCTCCATTGCAATAAAACGGTGTAATTTAATAACAAATCTAAAATAATCAAGTTTTTTTTATTTAATAATCGAAATGTTTGATATAAAATGCCATGAAATAGGAAAATAGTAATTTGAATTTTTTTTTTTTAGAAATTTAGGTTAGTTCAGAAGTGAGAATGGGGGTAGTTTCCCTCTCCTCTTTTGACTTCAGCCCTTCTCCAAAATGTCCTCCTCTAGCTAAATCTAACTTTCACAGCCAATTAAAAAAAGTGAAACGAGATTTGTCATGGAGTGTAACGGTATAATCAGAAAAAATAATATTAAACAAAACGCACGGTATACTACCCTAAAAAGGGCATCTCAAATTTAATTTTTAAATAAGAATATTAAATTTAACCTATAATGAAATAAATTAATAAGATGTAGACAATATATATTTATATATAAATATAAACAAGATATTATGAGATTTTTTTGACAGCTCTGTCAACAATTTTTTTTCCATATCTATTATTAATTAATCTAAAGTTACCTAGTAACTCTTTTTTATTTGTTTTAAATTGGAAAATGACTATTTTTTCATTCCATTTTAGAATATTTTAAGATATTTGATTTCATTCCTTAAATTTTTTCATTCTAAAATTAAATATTTATATATTTTATTATTAAAAGAATTATTTATTGTCTTTGCGCTTAAAAATATATTATATATAAATATACATATCGATATATAAAATTTTGAAATGAAATAAAAAAAAAAAAATAAAAATAAAAGGAAAATTATTTTTGAATTTTTTTTTTTTTTTTTCTTGATTTCGTTGTTCTCATAAAATTGGTCAGAAATATTGTCAATTATTTATTTTTCACACATATTGAAAAATAATCAAAAATTCTTATTTTAATACCTGAATTTTGTTTTAATTTTGTCCCGATAGATGGTGCTCAGATCTTTTTCATTCAACAATAACAACTTGCAGGTTTCATTATTACGGTGTTAAAAATAAGATTTTTTATTATTTTTATATATGAGTACATTGAAAATTTAAATTTATCCACATTATATACACTTATTAAATTAAATAAAATTTTTTTTTAATATCACCATTTTTTTTGCAGGTTTAAAACTTATAAAATTAAGCGTATAATAATAAATAATTCCATTTATTAAGCGCAAATTGTTGTAAGAGAGAGAGAGAAAAGAATATTAAAAAATAAATTTTCAAATTACTAAATACTATAATAGAGATGTTCAAATAGAGATGTTCATCTATTATTAAAAAAATAAAATATTGCAAATAGAGAAGCAATATGCAAATCTCATATGTGATGCAGCCTTTAACCATTTGTATCAATATGAAAAATGAAATTAGACCACCTAGGAAGTCTCGTGGCTTTGGTGTGTACCTAAGGGCGCCTTTAAGGGAGAGAGGAGAAGATGATGAGACTGACTAGCCAGAAAACCCTTCGGTTTTGTTTGTTTGTTTGTTTCTTCATC
>JAKCPI010000720.1:0-15675 GCA_023213315.1 Euborellia annulipes
ATAGAAGAAGAGTATCTGCACTATCTCTCTTCTACAGGTATTACCATGGTCAATGCTCTGCCGAATTAAAATCAATTATCCCACCCAATGCAACATATTCACGGAACACAAGAGAGGCATCTTCCCAGCATCCCTATGCTGTTCAGATCACGACTAACAGAACAAAACAATTTCATTGCTTCCTTTGTCCCCATGACCTCCCGTGATTGGAACAAGCTCCCTGCGTCTATCTTCCCCAAAACCTACAATCTTCAGACTTTCAAGTCTAACCTCAACAGGCATCTTCTCCAGTTCCCGCAGTTGAGTTTCCCCTTTTATGCTTCTCCTTTTGTTTTATTTTCTTCCTGGCTGCATGTGACTATTGGTCATTATAGGTCTTCGGACCTTATGCACCCATTCCAAAAAAAAAAAAAAAAAAAAAAAAAAACACTTGCTGTAAATCCACTCTTAATGCAAGAGAATGGTACAAAATTAAACAATTGTTTGTTTTCAATATATGATTTTCATTATTGTTTGTGAAATTCTGAAATTAATTTTTCAAATTTTTTAATTATGAATTTCATCCCACTAGTTTATTTACATTTTTTGTTCAAAATCATGTCAGGAATTCACCTCCATAAACCGGGGAATACCTCATGACTCACCCTGTGTAATCTGTTTGTAAATAATAATGTTATTTGCAAATAAATTTTACTCTCCTCAATCAGGCTCTATTTGTTCTGCATGTCAATAAATGAATTTAATTTATTAAAATTTCATATAAAAATTAAGAATTTGAATAATGATTTTTTAAACAAATCATCAGACGAATAATTTGAAGACGAAAGGGAAGTTAATCAGTTTATAACTATACTAGTTTGAGATTGTATTTAAAGGGTTATATAGAGTGAAAAATTGATTTATGGGGGAGAATCATTAGAAAAACAAGGTAGACGAAATTGAGATAATAGGCCACTTTTTTTTGTATAAAACAAGAAAAAAAGTCATTACCATTTACAAGTGTCGCCACAAAAAATCTGGTGTGAAAAGCACACTACACAACTTTCTTTTGCTGAAGGGTAAGAGAAAGTTGTGTGCTGTGCGACCAGTCACACCAGATTTTTGTTGTTCATTTCGGACGATTCGGTCATATCTCTATAATAAATTTTATTGTCTTAAAACCGATTTAACACCATAACTTAGTAGATTCACTTTAAAATTGTTCTCATAGAGCATATAAATGCCTAATTTGTTATCAGTTTCTCTTGTTGATGGCCAAGCACCTGGCTTTTGCGAATAGTTTTGGGAATATACTGCAACTCCAACAATTCCTGGGATTTATTGAAATTTCAAAAGAAAAAATTTCTTTACTCAATAATTATTTAAAATAACATAATCTTTTAATTTATCTTGAGTGAGGAATTTAAAAAATTTATACGATGCCTCGTTGCTTGAATAGTTTTGGTAAAACCAAAAACCGTTAGTTGAATATTGAGATAATGATTTTCATAAGTCTATCACAAGGCCGGAACTACGAGATTTTTTAGGAGGGGCAAAATTTCATTTGCCGCCCCCTTCTTAAAATTTTCTATACAAAATTCATATCATTTTACCTTTTTTTTAGTAAATCTTTCTTTAATTGCCGCCCCCTGAAATCTGCCGCCCTGGGGACATGCACCCACTGCCCCCCCCCCCCTAGATCCGGCCCTGGTCTATCATGTACATATTAAACAAATGTGAGGGGCTCAGAGCAAAAGTATATTCAAACCCACTTTTTATTTTACTCTTTTGAGAAAAATGAATCAAAGTTAAAGCCTTATATTTAATTCCTCTTAAAATATACAAAATTTATTTATATTACATCTCAGTAATCATTAAGATCTAAAATTATACTTTATCTAAGTACACATTTTAAATTTTATATTTAGATTTTTGGATTTTTTCCAGATTTTTTTTTTTTCATTAAGGAACTGCAGCACTCTGGCGGATTAGTATTGAAATTTGGACATGGTTCAATATTACGCCGAATAACTACCATAATTTATTATCCAAAAAGGGAAAAATAATAAAATTGCTTACTTTTGGTCCACTTTTGCTTTGAAACACTCATATATATTTATTTAAGAATGTAAAAAAAAAGGAAATTTTGAAATTTAAATAATTTTATTGATTAAAACAGTAATTAAATGTCAATATTAAATATAACTTTGAATTATGAAGCCTTTGATATTTTATTATTTAAACTTTAAGCGCATTTTGTTTGTTTTCTTGACAACATAAATTACTAGTATATCTCAACCATGATATTCCAATCAATATCATTGATACATAGGCGGAGGGGGGTTTGGGTGTTCAAACCCCCCCCCCCCCCATAGGACTCAAGCCATGGCTAGATATTTAAGATTTATAATACAAATTATATTTCAGATAGGGTTAAGAGAAAGTAAAATATAATAATTTACTCAAGCTAAAAAAAAAAAGAATGATGCCCTATAATAATCTTAAATTTTTCAAAAGTTTGAAAAAAATTTTCTTGAAACCACCCCCCCCCCCCATTCAAAAATTTCTGGCTACGCCTCTGCATTGATATAATCAAACTCAGGTCAGAGGAATTGAGAAAAACTTCGCTCTTGTGATTAAAAATTAAATTACATTTTTATATAATCCTTTGGATTTCGGCAATAAATTAAAATATTAGTTTTAATTTAATCTCTTTCAACATTCTAATATTTATACTGTATGATATTATTATTTTATTTTAAAAAATAATATTGAAAAATAAACTAATTTGAATATGGAACAGGTGGGCTTTTGTCCGTTTTTATTGCCATTTGTAAATGTTATATTAAATATGACATTCTTTTTCTTTGATATAATGATAAGATTATTTTTTTTTTGCTATACAGGTATATTTATATATTTCCAATTTACCAAATAAAAACAGCGGTTTCCAGAAGGTTGATTCTGATAATATTTATTAAAACTGACACATTCTCGAAATTTTCTAATAATTAGCTTGCTTAGTTTACTCGAGGGAGTTATCTGTTCAATTATCTCACAGTCAAGTTGTCAGAGAATGAAAGGGAGAGGGAGGGAGGGAGGGGCTAATAACCGAAATCCGACTGATTGGCTATTAAGCTACCGAAGCTATCTTCTCAAGCTGTTTGCCCAAGGGATTGTTCGAAATGTCCTCAAGATGGAGAAATTAATGGCTCTATAGGTATATTATATTGCTATATATTGGTTGACATTCTAGATTAGGTTTCAAATTCCAATCCTGAAATTATTTTGTACTTAGCTTCCCATTTGATTTGATTTCGAAAGATTGAATTATTAAATAAAAATCTGGTGTGACTCACAGTGTCGCACAGCACGCAACTTTCTATTAGGGTCCGACCGAAACAAGATTTTCAGCCGAAACCGAAACCGAATATTCGGCCTCAACCTTAGTTTCGGCCGAAACCGTAACCGAAACCGAAACTTGTATTTCCTATAAAAAATTTTTTTCCATTTTACCTTTTTTTTTTTGAATTTTTTTTTCCCTCCCGTGAAAATCATTTTACCTTTTTTTTAGGGAGACTAAAATTTTTTTCTCCCTCAAGTGCAAATTATTTGACCTTTTTTTTTTTGCATGCGAGTCTCATCCCATTTTTTCAGACTCTGGTTTCGGCCGGCCGAAAGGTTCGGCCACTTTTTGGCCGAAACCGAAACTACGGCCGAAACCATGATTTTTGGCCGAAACTGGCCGAAACCGTAACCGAAACCGAATATTCGGTCGGTTCCTACTTTCTATTACCTTCAGTAATCGTAAGTTGTGTTCTGTGCTTGTCACACAGATTTTTTTGTGTCGAGATATATTTAGTTTCCGCCGATATATTACAATTCAAGATATTCAATTTATAAACATGGGATAATATTTATTGGGTATAGGAGACTTTGCAGCCAAGGAAATTAAATAAAAAACTTATTTAATTAATTAATCGTCGACGTTTCGGTCGCAAGTCACGACCTTCCTCAGGACGATTAATTGTTAGAATACAAGGTTGACAGTATTATATTTAATTATCATTGTAAGTTATACAATTTTTAATTGGCCTGTATGTATTAAGAGTAACTTGTTCGCTTATGACTTATTACAATCAATCAATGATTGATAATACTGTCAACCTTGTATTCTAACAATTAATCGTCCTGAGGAAGGTCGTGACTTGCGACCGAAACGTCGACGATTAATAATTAAATAAGTTTTTTATTTAATTTCCTTGGCTGCAAAGTCTCCTATACCCAATTCAAAGTCTACAGCCACTTCTCATCACTAGATAATATTTATATTTTGTTACCATTTCTCCAAATCTTTTCTCTTAAGTACAAGAGTTAAGGACAAAATGAGAATATACATTTTAAAGAACATCTAAAAAATAATTGATTTTAGAAATTTGATCAAAACCTTTACAGCAAATTTTGAGAAAATCGAAAAAACTGAAAAAACACATCAGTAAAGTATTAGGACTCGTTGGCCGATTTTGTTTAAAAGTTTGATGTTACGTGCCAGGGGGGTGCCTAACTTAAATATAAAATTTCAACCTCCTAACTCTTTTCGTTCCTGAGATATTTTGTTCACAGACACACAGACCATGTTACAAAAACCACCTCAAAACGTGTATATCCACCAAAATCTCGACATTGAATTTTTGACATGAATCCAATACTTTCTCCTTATATGGGTCATTTTACAAAAATGGGTTAACTTTGGGGTCGAATTTGAAATGCACAATTTGTAACTTTGATTTCAATTGTTTGTAATTCATTTTTGTTTGTTGTTCATTTTATTGTATTCATATAGTTACATTCAGATTTTTTATTTTTTATTTTGGTATTAATAGAATATAAGCTCATCAGCCGTTTAGTTTTAAGATTGAAAAACTTCCAAGGGACTGACGTTTTCGATATAAAACACAAAAAATCTAATTGATATGGAATACTATTTTTTTTTCTTTTATATATTAAATATAACATTGAAAAGACAGTAAATCCAGTATATTGTTGAAATAATTACTAATAAATTTCCAAAATAAATATTACTTAGCTAGGGGCTGACGGATTGAGTGTTTACATGCTGATTTTTGACACATAAATAACAAAATTATATAAAAGATGGATAACGCCCGGTATTTGGGCACCAATGCCATCTTTACACCCTAAACTTGACCCATATATATGTATATTAACATATACAAATAGGTAAGAGAAAGTAAGGCATCGATATGAAAGAAAATATCAACACATACTGTAAATCTAAATTAAATTTATTGATTAATTAAATGTAATTTTTAATTTATTACACTAGTAAATAAAATCACTTCGCGATAAATACCACGATAGATTTACGTTATAATGAAACAACTCTCATTATTACTTTCTCGTACCCTATATATGAAATATATAGGAGAGAAAGTATTGCGATCATGTCAAAAATTCGATGTCGAGATTTTGATGGATATACATGTTTTGAGGTCCCCTGAGTCCAAAAAAGTGGGTCCCGCAAATTGGTCTGTGTGTGTGTGTGTCTGTGTGTCTGTGTGTGTGTAACGATTTTTAGCATGGAGGAATTGAGCTAGGAGGTTGAAATTTTATATTTAAGCTATGTACCTTTGAAGAATCTCAAAATAAGCTTATAGTGAATTTTACTAGGGTTGGGGTATGAGTCCCTAGTTTTACTCACGCCTAAAATAATTAGAGGGAGGGGGTGGTTTCCCTTAATTAGTCTAGGACTTTACGTATCTGCTTCGCTGGGTCCATTCCGAGTCGATTACTCTCGGATAAATGGATGCTGGAAAAAATAGGCCTAAAGATAAAAGAGACTGAAAGGTGCTTATATATATATGAAGAATAAAAAAAGAAATTTAATAAAAACGAAAAAATGAATTTAATTATGTTGCTGAATGGTTGTTGTACACTATTGGCGTTTTCCTCTTGCCGTACAGAAGGCACTAGATGTGTCAGATCTGAGGGTTATGTTAGCAAGGTTCAGTTTTAAACTATGTTAGTGTACAATAAGATATTTAGATATTTATTGAAATTGAAATTGAATTAAAATTGTAAAAAAAAAAGATTTGAAGAAAGGAAATCCAACTAGATTGGATGCAATTATATTATAATTACTTTATTTCTTGTTCATTAATCCTATAAATTGATATGAGCAGGAAAAGCCCTTATGTGAAGTGGAGAGAAGAATTAAAAAAAATAAAAATAAAGAAAAGAGAAAGAAAATATTTAAGATATCACAGATAGAGTTATAAAAAAATTAATTCGGTAATTGTTAAATTCAAATATTTGAAAAGCGTTAGAAATTATATTAAAATGTGTAATTGTATGAATTTATTATGTGTAAGGGAGAGATAGCGCCGGGAGGGTGGTGCACACTCCAACACCGAAACGCTACTCGGTTAGGTTGAGAAGCTCGGACCGACTACTCCTGAGTTCGGGCACCGAAACGTTACTCGTTGAATTGAATGAAATTGAATTGAAAATCGCCACTATGGGCCGCCTTTATGGCCTCGATTCTTTCCACAAAGATAAATAATATTAAATTATTGATAGTAATTTAAATATTAAGTTTGAGTATACCGGCTCCCCGGGTTGAATTATTATTAAATTCTTTATTTTAAATTTTATGTTTGTGTGTGTATAAATTTATTTGTGTGTGATATAATTCCTTTGTAACTCATGAAAACATTTGAATTTAATTTAGCAAAAAAAATATTAAAACTCTTTAATATGAATAAAAAAATTAATGATTCTTTCTTCTTTCTTTACAGAAACAAATTTCTCGGAACTGGGCCCGGTGCTTTTCGATATTATAAAGAAAATTTAAATAAAAAAAATTAAAAATTATATATCAATTTATATTAAAAAATAAATAAATCTATTTAAATTAAAAGATGATTTGAAATTATTATTGCACTTTTCCCATCCAAATTGGATTTCCTTCTAATTCGACTTTCATTGCTTTTACATTCAATAAACGAAACTTGATAAAAAAATTAATTAAAAGTTGAATAAATTATAATTAACTGGTAGATCGATCTTATGGTATGAATATTGAATAAATTTATGTATTTATAGGCCTTTATTCTATTAGTGAAATAAAAAAAAACATGAAAATTTCAATATGGCTACCGGTTGGTTCTGAGAATTAAGTAATTGAATTTGTGTAATAGAATAGTTTATAGGTCTTTTTCAGATCTGATTTGTGCACTAATTAATTTATTTCATGAAATAATATATATTGAATTGGTTTGAGCTCACGGTTTCGGTACAGCAGGGGCAAGGGGAGGGATGATGTCCTTGATGACGTGATGACCTCAAATTGCGATGTTGGTTCCTCTCATAAGATGAAAATCCGTTTCATATCGTTGCGGTAGGTTGAATGTTGAATAATAAGTGTTCATCAGCTGTTTGTTTGAGATATCGCAAGGAGAGCGAGAGAGAGCGAGAGAGAGAGTCACTGTCCGTATATGTGAGATCGGGCGCCGCTGTTTCAAGCCAATGTGTGTGTGCGTGCGTCTCTTGAGCCTCTTGTCTGTGAGAGAGCAGAGTGAGTCACCTTGACTTGGCTATCTTCTGATGTCTCCCCTCCACTCCTTGCCTTGGGCAAAAGCCTCGGACAATACATTTGCGCCATCTGACACTTCTAATGGACATTATCATAACAACCATGCTGGCAAATTTAAAAAAAATAAAGAAATAAAGAAGTAGAGAAATTTTGAATATAGATAAGCAACCAGTTTAGAATAAAATTTAAATCGAAAAAAAAAATAATGAGAATTTTGACAAATAGTAAATTTTGTATACAGCATCCATATTAATAATAATGATAATTAATGATAAAATGAATATATCATTACAAGCTTTTGAACAAAATCGGCCAAAAAGTACTAGTACTTTACTGATGTACTTTTTCAGTTTTTTTTCGATTTTCTCAAAATTCCCTCCAAGGATTTTTTTTTAAATTCATAAATCAACTATTTTTTAGATGCTCTTTAAAATGTATATTCTCATTTTGCCGTTGAAATCTTCTGAAGACCACTTTACTCTTGTTCTTCATAGGAAAGATAGAAATGGTTGTCATGGTAACGGAATTTAAATCTTTTTCTTTTTATTAGATTAAAAATCAATTATTATTTAAATTCCCATTTTTACTTTCTCTTACCTATGTATATATGTAATATATATATAGAGAGAAAGTATTGGATTCATGTCAAAAATTCGATGTCGAGATTTTGATGGATCTTCACGTTTTGAGGTCCCCTGAATCCAAAAAAGTGGTTTTCGCGACATGGTCTGTCTGTGGGTGGGTGTGTGGGTGGGTGGGTGGGTGGGTGGGTGGGTGTGTGGGTGTGTGTTCAATTTTAAGCATGAAGGAATTGAGCTACGAGGTTGAAATTTTATATTTAAGTTAAACACCCCCCGGGACCGGAAAAATAAGCTTTTAATCAAAATCGGCCAAAGAGTACTAGTACTTTACTCATGTACTTTTTCAGTTTTTTTCGATTTTCTCAAAATTTGCTCCAACGATTTTTTTTAAAATTCAAAAATCAATTATTTTTTAGATTCTCTTTAAAATGTATATTCTCATTTTGGAATTGAAATCTTCTGAAGTCCACTTTACTCTTGTATTTCATAGGGAAGATAGGAGAAATGGTTGCCATGGTAACAAAATATAAATATTTTCCCATGCTTATAAATTTTACATCTGAATTCATATGTTCCGTACTGTCGGGAACTAAATATATGTCGACACAAAAATCTGGTGTGACAAGCACAGAACACAACTTTCGATTACCGAAGGTAAGAGAAAGTTGTGTGCTGTGCGCCAGTCACACCATATTTTTTTTTTTTTTCTGTCGAAACATATATCACTCTCTCTCTCACTTGCAAACATTATCGCCTGTCTCTCCGCCTTCTCTCATAGTTAATTTCCTATAGGGATTTGTATGTTAATTTCGATTCAATAGGGGGTCCCCTTTGGAACTTTTTACGCATTTAAAATTTTTTTTTCCAATTCTTATGAAATTTTGTATTTATTTACGATTCTATATTGTGTATAAAATGTCCAAATATGAGATTAAAATTTTGAAAAATAACCATAGTTTATTTCAAGCAGTCAACATTTAAAATGCAAGTTTGAAACTAAGGTGCTATGGGAAACTAAATATATCTCGACACAAAAAATCTGGTGTGACCAGCACAGTGCGCAACTTTCTCTTACCGAAGGGTAAGAGAAAGTTGTGTGCTGTGCGCCAGTCACACCAGATTTTTTATTAATATTTCAGCCCTTGCAGCGCAACCTGCTAAATTAATAATATATAGGGAGTAAATGTTTTTTTTTTTTACTTCTATTTCAATTTCATTCCATTTTGAGTCCTTAGATTAAAATCTTTTTTTTTTTTTTATAGACATATACGTATTATATCCCTAAGCAAAAAAAGTTCATGTTTAAACATTTCAAATGATATAACAAACTTTTTTAATGAAATGTTCTCTGAATTCTAGTGTTATTATTAACAAACTTTTTAGCGCTCCTTTTATAACGTGTTCAAAGACATCAGATATATATATATACAAGAAATGGAGATAGTCCTGTAAGATTCCTATCTATATTTTTAATACCACACTGTCATGCTCTGTTTGACCAACTTCCTGATGAAATTTAAAAAATAACCTCATTTAAAAATGATCAAAGGAAAAAGCGTTGACAAGTAAGAATTCGTTTGGAAAAATCGAAGAAAAAATTTTCACTGTCCAGATTTTTTTAAAGTAACAATGTTATTGAATTTGTTCATTTGGATCATAGGTTCTCAACGTGGGCGATAACGCCCCCCTGTGAGCGTTTGAGACTTTCAGGGGGGCGGTAGAAGACCCAGAGAAAATTAGGGGGCATTGAGATGGCACAGAAAGATCTCATAACACGATTTTTGGGTCTGGCTTCTGTATATGAAATTTTCGTTTCTCTTACGATAAAAATAAAGGAAAAAAATAATTTTTTTGATCAAAATTTGCTTTTGTAGAAACTAGAGCAATTTTTTGAATTTTTGAGAAAAATCATTGATTTTTATATTTTTTTATAATTTTATTTTAAATTTTGATTAGGATAGTTTTTGCTGAACATGCGAGTCTTTTTACTTTCTCTTACCTCTATATATATGTTAATATATATAGAGAGAAAGTATTGGATTCATGTCAAAAATTCGATGTCGAGATTTTGATGGATCTTCACGTTTTGAGGTCCCCTGAATCCAAAAAAGTGGTTTTTGCGACATTGTCTTTCTGTCTGTGTGTGTGTTTAAGCATGAGCTAGGAGTTTGAAATTTTATATTTAAGTTAGGCACCCCCAGGGGACGTGACACGAAGCTTTTAATCAAAATCGGCCAAAGAGTACTAGTACTTTACTGATGCACTTTTTTAGCTTTTTTTCGATTTTCTCAAAATTCGCTCAAACGATTTTTTTTTAAATTCAAAAATCAATTATTTTTTAGATTCTCTTTAAAATGTATAGTCTCATTTTGCCATTGGAATCTTACGAAGACCACTTTACTCTTGTTCTCCATAGAAAAGATAGGAGAAATGGTTGCCATGGTAACAAAATATAAATATTTTCCCATACTTATAAATTTTACATCTTGAAAATCGAATGAACCGTACTGTCGGAAACTAAATACATGTCGACACAAAAATCTGGTGTGACAAGCACAGTACACAACTTTCGATTACCGAAGGTAAGAGAAAGTTGTGTGCTGAACGCCAGTCACACCAGATTTTTAATTTAAGCAAAATAAAAAAAAATAAAAAAATTTTAAATTGAGATTCATTTATATTCATTTATCTCAATAAAGATCCACGCTCTTCTCACTAGTAAAATTCTCTTTAGAAAAATACTTAAAAAAAAAATTCCCGACTTCATTTATCCAGGTTTTTGTTCACTAGGCTGAAAATGATAAAGTCCACAACTTGACCTTAGAACAAAAACACTGTTTTGAAGATTCTTTTTTTTTTCTTTCATTTTCCCTGCCGAAATATAAAATTAACGGGCTTTTTATTCTCAAGAGTCTCTCGAGCGGATTACTCTTTTCTTACATCCAATTAATTTATATTGTAAGCAATCTTAAGGAAAATAAAATTTCACTTTTTTATATGATGTTTTTATATTTATTAAGTCTGTTAATAAATGAAAGGGAAAAATGAACAAATTTCTCTCATCGAAAATGATTTTCTCCTGTCTATGGAACCTCATTATATACAATACATTGTATGTTAGGCGTTTCAATTTTATAGGCCTACCTAATAATTAACGCCTTGTAGAGGGTCAGTTCGACTTGAAACAGAAATGACTCCATATGACTGATTTTTTGCAAGTTCAAAGGGCCTCTCGTTTAGACAGATACATTGAGTAGAACTTCTATGTACGTGAATATTACTAGAATTGATATTTAAAAAAAATTTAGACTTCATTTTTGATCAAATTAACAAAAGTCGTTAAATATACAGCTTTTATTTTTTTGAAATTTTTGTAAGAAATTATATATATCACGTTTGGGGCTGTGAAGAAAATTTATGTTAGCGAGGGGAATAGCTGAATCAATATGTAGTAGGATATATAAAATGCCAAGCAGCGGCACCCTCTCTTTTGTCGTCTATTTGACATAATAAGCTTAAATAATAAATTGCATAAATTTTTGTAAGTTATTTTCGGCAGGTGAAGCCACTTAGATTACTGTCCGTATTTATTTAAGGAGCGCGTGCTAATTTTGGGAGGTTCCAGCAGCCACAATTTTGAATCTATCGACTTCAAATTTTTTTTAAATTATAGCTATTTAAAATATCTACAACTTATAGAAGCCCTTTTTTTGATTTTCGAAAAAAATAAAATTTTTTTTAGATTAATCACATTAAATAAAAGATATTTTTAAAAAATCCGCTCTATAACTTATAGATAATTAAATTAGTAATCATTGTGTTAAAAAATAATTAATTTTTTCCCTAATTAGCTGAAATCTTTCAAATGAAATGGAATAAATCTCTTGTATCCCTATGAGAAAAACTAACGCCATCTCTTGCCGCCTAGAGTAACTCGGTAGTCATTTCAATTCTATTTTTAATAATAGGCCTAATATTTGAGTGGTTTTCTATAAATATATTTTCCCAAGTTTTAAATTTAAGATTGGTGGTACCACATTTTACTAGCATAAATCGACACAAAAAAATTCTAGCCTTCAATATTTTAAAGTTGTGTCAATCAGGTTGGTCACACCAGATTTTCAATAACTTTTTTTTATACGTACTATATTTCTGACTGTATTGGACCAGTTTTATAAACAGCCCAGGGGCCGGGGTCTCAGATCAGATATATTTCACTTTTATGTAAATATTACAGACAGAGATTAATGTTTTCTATAAATTGAAGAAAAAAAAATTCCATTAAATTTTTTAATGGCACTTTATTGTTTTATCAAATAGACTAGCTGGTCTATTTACGAAACAATGCCAGCCAGCCAAACAGACATTAATGATTTATATTTAAAAAAAAAAAACAAAAAACAAACAAACATCAGTACGGGAAACAAATGCTGGTGTCAGTAAAAAGTGCATATATTTAAAATGGAACAATGTGAGCGTATCGCAGTTGCTACGTCATCACCCCTCCCTTTACTGACTGCTCTGACTGATTGATTGATCGTCAGTGGCAAAAAGAAAAAAACAAATCAACAAAAATTTTTTTTTTTTGACGGCAAATGAATTAATTACGCGGTCTGAGTTTGGCGAATGTCAAACTTGGGTTCAAGCTTATTTTTTTTGATGCAATATAAAAATTTGTAAAAAAAAAAAAAAAAATTTAACTAATTGATTCTTTGGTATTGTTCATTATGATAAATAAAAAAAAAAATAGCTTTGATAAACGTCCATTATTTATGGATCTGTCCGTTTGAATCTTTATTTTATTTTTCATTAATTTAAATCACGAGTGTCCGCCATGTTTTATTGGGTGTTATTTTTCATAGTATGAATGATGTATATGATAGACGAAAATTTATTTTGATTAATTCTTTATTTTTTTTTTTAATATAAATTAACCACCTCCGAGGATCTTCTTCTTCTGTCCTCGCTTTATTCCCGCTATGCAGGGCCGGCGGACCTCACTATTTCCCTCCAGCCCTATCATGGGAGAATTTTCTTTAAGAAAATAGACAGAATGTTTTTAGATTTTGCTTTGAGGTAAAAAGTAATTTGAACTTTAATAACAAAATAAAATTGTTCAACTATCAAGGTAGATAGTTGATCCAGGGATTGCAGTGTCCTTTGATTTATACCAAGTATAAGCTCTTCTTTTATGCTTCCGTTCCGGAAGCGAAGGTGTTACACATGTTTTTCCCGATAAAAGGGCGTAGTGTGTCATAAAAAATATGCCCAAAAAATCAATTAATTCAAAAATTTGCCAAGAGATGTCAGAATGGTAGCTAATAATATTAAATGCATTTGGTTGATTTTCATTGATCTTTTAACAATAAATACTTTATAAATATTATTATATATTATGTATCTTTTATAAAAGCATAAAAATTTATAAATATAGGCCAGGTATAGGCTAATACTATATCGTCTGTTAGACTAGCCTGCCATCTATTGCAAGAATGCTGAACTAATTTGACAGTTGGTTTTTAAATAAATCATCTAAGCTTATTTTAAAAATTTCTTATAGAGCGGGCGCTGGAGGTAGTTGAGTATGCAAAATTTGAGGACCGAATTCTGACAATGGATTTGGGCTAAGAATAGCTCCCAGAATAAGGATCCGGATCTTGCCGGGCCAATTTTTGGTCCAATTTTTTTTTTACCCCCACCCCTCTTATTTCCATAGGAAATCAATGGAATGCATGCTAAGATGATGTGAAAACCTGTAATTATGGTCAAATTCGAGTACTTAAAACCTCAAACAATGAAAAAACTGTCTTGTCAGCAACTGAGGGGATCCTCTAGAGTCCCCTGAGAAGTACTATCTTGCCGCCAACTGCGGTGGTCCCCTCTAACCCCTTCACCTCTTTTATCTCTCTCTTTGTTATAAATTTAAATATAGGGCTTTAACATCATGCCAAATTGTGGGGACCGGCAATTATGTTCATAATCCACTAGCTGGTATCCCAACCAATGAAAAATACTATCTTGCCGCCAACTGCGGTGGTCCCCTCTAACCCCTTCACCTCTTTTATCTCTCTCTTTGTTATAAATTTAAATATACGGCTTTAACATCATGCCAAATTGTGGGGACCGGCAATTATGTTCATAATCCACTACCTGGTATCCCAATCAATGAAAAATACTATCTTGCCGCCAACTGCGGTGGTCCCCTCTAACCCCTTCACCTCTTTTATCTCTCTCTTTGTTATAAATTTAAATATACGGCTTTAACATCATGCCAAATTGTGGGGACCGGCAATTATGTTCATAATCCACTAGCTGGTATCCCAACCAATGAAAAATACTATCTTGCCGCCAACTGCGGTGGTCCCCTCTAACCCCTTCACCTCTTTTATCTCTCTCTTTGTTATAAATTTAAATATACGGCTTTAACATCATGCCAAATTGTGGGGACCGGCAATTATGTTCATAATCCACTAGCTGGTATCCCAACCAATGATCTAAATATAGTTTTAGAAAGAGTGGTTCAATACCCCGGGGTGTTTTTTCTTTTTTTGATATGACGTCATTTTACCGCATGAGAGCACTCGGCGGGATTTCGTTTTTCGAAAATTTAAACCCCTGTAGATTTCGAACGGCTAATCAGATCTGATTAAATGAGATGTCATTTGGTGCAGAAAAAAATTCTCTAATAGAATAAATAAAAAAAATCCCGAGTAATTAACTCGAAAATTGGTTTTTTTCTCGAAAAACCCCTATTTTAGGCAAAAAAAATATCGAAAAATAGCCCTACTTGTGCAACGCATAGCGACTTGACCATAAAGCTATATTAAATCTAAATATAGTTTTAGAAAGAGGGTTCACTACCCCGGGTGTTTTTTTCTTTTTTTTATATGACGTCATTTTACCGCATGAGATGACTCTCGGCGGGATTTCGTTTTTCGAAAATTTAAACCCTGTAGATTTCGAACGGCTAATCAGATCTGATTAAATGAGATGTCATTTGGTGCAGAAAAAATTCTCTAATAGAATAAATAAAAAAATCCCGAGTAATTATCGCCAAAATTAGTTTTTCTCGAAAAAATCCTCACTTTTTAAGCATAAGTCGCTCTAATGGATTTAAAAAAAGTCAACACTCTGTCATATATTGTTTCAATGAAAATGTTTGCACATGTTTATTTATGAAAAACAAACTACTAGTAAAAAAAACAATACCCACACAGCACGGAATATTGCAATCTTGCTCAATGTTGACAATACAGTGGCAACATTGATGCAATATTGGCTCAAACAGCACACATTAAGTAGTTTGGAATATTGCCGCTGCAATGTTGCCAAGATTCGCAATGTTTCTGCAACATTGCTGCAATATTTTGTGCTGTTGGGGTACTTTCTCTCTTTTTATATTTCAATATAGGAAAGAGAAAAAAAATTTTGAAATCAAGCAAAAAGACGTTGTCACGTTAAAAAGCCACCGGCTGTGTAGAAGACACAGCTAACACCTAA
>JAKCPI010000721.1:0-16816 GCA_023213315.1 Euborellia annulipes
GAAGAAGTTGAAATGACGCCCGCCACTGCTGACTTTGTCTCTATTTGTTATATTTTTCAAATAAGTGTTTTATTAGTTGTCATGGTTACAGCTTAGTCGAGGCAGGCATATCACAAACGGGTCGGCAAAAATCTATAGCTACTAAAATTCTTTTCGATTCGACGAGGCCAGACTGACCTCATTTTTTTGAAATCTTGATTGTGGTATTAAACCCTTAAAATGGAAATAAAATTATTCTATATAATAAAGAGTAAAAGCGAATATAAAATGCCTCTTTAATCAGGAAAACTTTATTTTGATTGCTTTTTCATAACATGAAGCAATTTCAATGACGATTTAAAAAAAAAAAAAAATATTCAATATTAATAAATGTGAGAATATTCCCATGGAAATTTTTTTTTATTTATTCGTAAAAGAGAGATAATTATTTTATTCGTTAAGTCATATAATTCAGAAATGAAGATATGTTTTCATTAATCTCCTTTTTCTTTGATGTCTTTTGACCCCAAATTTCTCATTGGATCACCGGGCCATTTCAAAAAGGTTGAAGGGAGACCACTAGGCATAGATAATACACACATAGGCTTACCCATAAATTTATAATGGGGAGGCTTCAGGACATATATTTTAATTCTCCTCACTAGGTGCATATGTAAGGGTGGAATGTTTGAGACAAACAACTAATTTTAAAAAGATTTGTCCAGTAGAAGTGAATTTCGTTTAAATAGGTAGATACGTAGGACTTATAGCTGGTAGATCAATCAGGATAAGTAAAAAGGAGAAATCAGCAGTTAGTTGTATTTCGTTATTTTATTCCCATCACGTTGAGGTTTCGATCCCGGTTGGGATCATCCTCAGAACAGATGAGGATGATCCTAACTGGGATCGAAACGACAACGTGTTGGGAATTAAAAATAATGAAATACAACTAACTGCTGATTTTTCTTCTCTTTTTACTTATCCTGAATGTCATATTTTCATTAAATATGGACCTTTTTTACACCCCTTTACGACGAATTCATTTCAAATTTTAATACTTTCTTAGGTTTGTTTGTTGCCCAAACTTTATTATTAACAATTTAAAGGATTTTATTATTATACTTCTCATACAAGGGCAGATCTAGATGACTTTTTTTTGGGGGGAGGGGGTAATTTTTTTTTGCCTTCTGTGACTGGTCGCACCACTTTCTCTTACATTCGTGTAATTTAAAGTTGCATTCTGTATTTGTTTACCAGACCTTTTCTGTCGAAATCAATTTGAACACACGCCACCCGTCAGACCATATTGAGGGACCCACAAAACGACTATTTCCATCAACATCCTCGACTTTGAATTTTTTATACGATCTCATCATTACATATATAAGTAAGAGAAAGTAAAAAATATATATACAAATAAAATTTTTAAGTATTAAAAATAAAATTCAATTTCCAAAAAAAAATATTTTTCTCAAATCTCGGAGGTAATTACCCTCCCCCCCCCCTTGTTCTCACGCCAATATATCTTAAAATATCTAGTCTTGATTCAGATCCTATGAAGAGGTTTAAACCTCCTTTGGTACACTAATTAAATTCGTATTGAAATATTGATATCTTAACTTTATTTATAGAATGTGTATGTCTTTGGTGGAGACTAAAAATATATATATATATATATTCTCTATTTTTCAGAATAGTAATATTATTTTATATATAGATTACAATAATTAAAACCACAGTGATTAATAAAAAAATAATTTTTTTACAAAGATTTTTTTGTTCCTGATGCTGTGACTAATGATTATATTTTGCGAATTTAAAATTTAGCGGTTCCATGAAAAGGAAAGGAAAGGCGTCATAGATGAGTCATAAGCCACGTGAGGAGTTTGCAATTGAATTTCAACGGATTATCTCAGGTGTTTTTCGATACCTTTAACGTGAACGTGAACGTGAATGTGAATGTGAAGGAAGGGGCCAGGTGGCAATTGCCGAATCTCATTAGCCTTTTTTTTCCCACTCCCCCCATTCACTCAATCAAGTATTGAATGTGTCGTCTTGTTGTTTCCACTCTCAGTCAACGTTGGTCTCTTCACCTGCACGCTCTACGCTCTACGCTCAGCTCCATCCCTCCTTGTGCAATTCGATCCGGTCTGATTTCGCACAACTCAACTCAACGTCAATCGTTATTTGTTTCTTGTGAAATTTTATTCATTTTTAATTCACTTCGATGACTGATCTCCTCGACAAAGGCTTATTTATTTTTTTAGTTCTTATTTTACGTCCAGATATTAATTTATTAGTCAATTTTTTGTCCATCTGTGAGTAATTTGTAAATCTACATGCTTTCTTTTTATAGACATTCAAGGTTATTCTCAATTATTTTAAACTTTGATAATATTTAAGTGTATCAGTGAGGCTATATTTAATCGTCCGAATTTTTGTCTCTGGAACCATCATGTTAATATGTGCTATCATGAGTAAACTTTGGTGTTCTAAAAAACTGATGAGTATTTCAACAATTTCTTGGAAAATTCTCCTGTGATTTTTTTACACTGAGTTTTTATTTTCCCTACTCTTGTGACATTCCATAAAGTAAAAAAAAAAAAAAAAAGAACAAAAAGCTAATCTAAGAACAATAAAAATATCCGTTCCATTGATTAATTATCCGAGAAAAAAGAGTTTCTTAGAGAGTTACGAAGACTTTCTCGTGATGCCTTATGTGAATTCAATCACTAATTATCTCAGAAATATTCTTATGTTGAATTTGGATTCGACTGAACAAAAATTGGCCAAAGTTGGATGGAGAGTCAAAGCAGATCCGGGTGACTGACATCGGCTCAATTTTTGCCAATTCTCTTTTTGACGGACATTCAAAAGAAAAAAGAAGAAAAAAAAAAGAGCTTAACGATTTTCGTCCAGACCGATGTGTGCTTCCACTAGGCAATTTGTTTCCTAGCATTCACTTGACTTTTCCCTCATTAATTAATTGAACAATATTTGATATATCCAAGTGTATATTTCACAAATGGGATGAGTGACACTTATAATTAGTGCAACATTAATAGCTTTATAACTTTCTTGTTCTTAACTAGTTGTTTGCCCTTATTTATATTTAAAAATGTCAAGAACCAATTTAAAACTGAATTTCCAAAGGAATTCTTATAATAGAGTTTCAATAAATGGTGTTGAACAAGATGTTCGAAATCAAGAGCAAAATACTGGTCTCTTAAAAGGTCCATAATAATTTAATTAAATAATCTTCTAGTTGTTTTAATTCTAAAATTTGTTTCAGGATCCAGAAAAAAAGAAAACGAACAAAATGACAATTTGGAATATATCAATTATGGAAAGGAGGATCAAATGGTAACGTAGTAAAGACCTAATTAATTTTTATTTAATTAATTAAACTTTGTATTGATGTTATTTTATCTTGATTATCTAGTTAGCTAGTGTATCTTTTCATTAAATATTGTATTTAATTAGGTTTCTCTGCTATTCGCTTCTTATATATATATATATATATATATATATATTTATCTTGGATATTAGTAATCTAATTTTAAATAATTGGCTTTTAATTATCTTTCAAAAGGTTTTAACAAGTTTTATAAAATACTTAATAGATAATTATAGAATTTCTAGGCTTTTCAGTTCAGGTAGCAGCAAAAACATTGAAATGCTTGTCAGACAGAAATTAAAGTATTGTTCAATTTTAATCGATGGTAGATGAGTAATATAAGCAAAAATTATCTAGAGTCATATTTATTTTTACCATTGGTTGTTTTTATTTGTTTACAAAGCCAACAACAACATTGTTAATTTATAATAAAACGCACCTGTCAGAAAACAATTAAAAAAAAAGTGAGAATACTTTGACTTTTGACTTTTGAAATGGTTCCTTATGAAATCACAAATTAAGTTTTATTTGCTATCTTTATTCGATGTTTAGAATTTTTCTATAATGATACATAAATAATATATATAGGCCTACACATGTGTGGGAAGATTAAATTTCTTCTGTTATTCATGTGCTTATTTATTCTTTTTTCTCATTCACACTCACACAGTCTTTTCGGCAACTCAGGCCATTTAAGACTTTAGTCGATATTGTAATTAATATATATATATTGGGGGTTCAGGCATTTCTATTTAAGCCATCTGGTATCCAAATGGCTTAAATAAAATCATCTGACGCCTGGGTCCGAACCCGTGACGTTTGGTATAGGAGGGAGGCACTCTACCTACTACGCCAAACTCGGGGGCGCTGTGTGCTTATTTACATTATCACATTTAATATTTTGACTACCTTTGGGATATAGCAATTTCATTAAGATCCTTTCCTGCCACTCTGTTCAGTCAAAGAATTTTCCCAATTTTTATATTTTTTCTGGCATTTAACTTTTAGAACAATCTAACAATGCAATTGACTAGTTGAGTAATTTCAATAAATAATTAGATTTGTTACTTTGTAAATTTAAAATAGAGAATTCAAAATCGAAAATCGTGCTGTCTAGTTAGTGCTAATGCGTACACGGGTGACTTTTGTCACTCAACAGTTTTGTCACTAGCAGTATGAGCTGTCATATATATATATATATACATTATATGGGATTAGCGCACACTAAGTGACGTGACAGTAGAGTGACTTATTTGTCACTAGGGTAAGCAAGCAACTTCTCCGTGACGTAACTGTCCCGCTCACATACGCACACGGGTGGGTGACAGTTTGTTACTTGACTGAATTAAATATTTGTAAAAATTCACCGTGACAGTCACCTACTCGTTGGCGCGGCCAAATTTTGAAGGGCGAAAACAAAACTGGTGACAAAAGTCACCAGTGTGCCCAGGCCCTTATAGAATTAATTGATTGAATTGATATATATATATATGATCAAAACGATTAGATAGTGTTGCGAAAAACCTAAAATTTAATATAGAGTGTTTATATGTACGGTATATATATATGTTGAAGAGAAGTTGCTGTTGATGTTATGGAATGGAAAAGAGCAAGTACAGGTGCAGCAAATAAAGGGAGTCTTTGGATGCCACATGCTGAAAGGGAGACGTTTAGGACAAAATTTTATTTGTCCATCCTCCGTCCTTGCTACAAAATATACAAATTTAAATAAAACAACACTGATGCGAAATTCAATTAAGTAATCAATCAAGTAAGATCTTATTGTAATTGAATTTCGCATCAGTGTTGTTTTATTTAAATTTGTATATTTTTGTAGTAAGGACTGAGGATGGACAAATAAAATTTTGTCTGAAACGTCTCCCTTTCGGCATGTGGCATCCAAAGGCTTTCTTTATTTGCTGCACCTGTAATTGCTCTTTATCCAATTCCATTCCATTATATATATATTTTGACATTGCCATTGCTATTACCATCACTCTCTTTAGTACTTTTAACATTTCTTTTTTTTTCTTCGTCATTTCTATTTAACTTCCTTCTCTTCTTAATTTTTCTAGCATTATTACTCTCATGACATCAAATATATTAAAATCTCACTCGTTAAATTGAATTACTCTTATGTTTACAAAATTCCGATATCTTTTTTCTTTCTGTTTCTTTGTTGACCTCAAATTAATTTTTATTCTCTGTTTGGCGATTGAATTGCCAATATTTGTTTATTTAAAATTTATAATTTCTCTCCATTATTAGTTTGTCACTTTGTTACATGATTGCTCTATTTTTCAGAATAATTTCAATCGACCTCATAGTTTAATTTATATAGTTGTTTGATTATTTATATAATAATATCGCCTGCTGAGACTGCTGAGTGGCGAAGTTGAACAATTCGAGAAAAGGCGTTTGAAAGTTTTATTATAAACAAATACATTTAAATAGCCGGGCAACAAATGAATAGGCCAGAATCAATAGCAAAGAATGGAAATATATTCTTGCCACTTTGCCACTCAAAAGAGAAGACGTTTCGTAGGCTTAACTCAAAAATTGAATTTTCGGACTTTCGCCACTCAGCATTCTCAGCAGGCGATATATGTTATATACTTTTCAAATTAAATTTCTCCTTAAATTTTCCATAATATTTATTATTTTTTCAAATTCATAATCTCTTCAACTTCATAAAATTATTTTGAGCTATTTCAATCATTTCTTCATTCATTTTCTCAATTTCATTAGGATATAACATAGGATTATTATTATTATTTCACGGAAAATTCTCTTACTTGTTTTTCTAAATCAAATGAAAATAAAATTAATTAATATACATATGAAATGTTCTTGTAGGAAATATATGGATATCGGATGCATGCTTTCAAGACTGGGGTCACCTGGCTCTGCATTGTACTTACTGGAGGACTTCTCCGTCTCCTTTTTCACTGGTATCCACACTGGATGCTCTTTTGCACTCATTCTCGGACAACTCTTCGAGATGCTACAAAGGTTCTTTTGGTGGTGCGTTTTTTTTCTTCGAAAAAATTGTTATTTTCTATCTTTATTATATTATTAATTAAAAAATTGATGTTTATTTTCTTAGGAAAAATATCAAGATAAACATAGATCTCTCTATGTTAAATCAGTGGAAGTTATTTCAGCAGAAAACCTTAGGTAATATATAATAAGAGTGTGAGTGTTTTTTATTGGCGTAGCCAAACGCCCCATGACCTCAGGGAATCTAACCCAGGATCTCCAGCCTTTCCGGGACATCGGTGTGCTGTCCATTGCACCAAGCCACCGGACCCTCGACCTACACCAATAAAACTCACTTTAAAAAATATTCTTACATTTCCTTTTAATAACAATAAAAGGCGAAAGGAGCATGTAGTTAGATTCCATGAAATTCCTTTTAATATTTTTAAGAGATTTTTACCATTTCATGCTCATAATTGAAAGAAATAATTAATTCTCATTCCTACAATGGGAATTAATGATTTATAAAGAATTATACATTTTATGTGTTGTTTTTATGGGTTTTTATAAAAAATATTAACCAAGTTTTTATTTTTTTTAATATTAGTAGTGGGGGGTGTTGGGGGTAAATTGGGGGGGTCCTGGGGGTGCTCTCCGCGGTTCTTCCTTTTTTTTTTTTTTTTAAATTAAATATTTGGTGTGTATTAATGATTTATGTTTAATTAAATTGACCACTTAAAAGATAATGTAAAATTGCGAGTATTTTAACACTTGGAATAAAAAATTACCATCACAATTCCTAGTTTCGAAGAAGTTCTTGAATCATACCCAAAATCTCTCTGCTTTTTCTATTTCCCCGACTGCCTTATTGATTATATACTCATTTCTCCATCCATCGCTTATTGATAGTCGATTTAATTTATTTGATCGTATTGATAATTTATACTTATTTTTTTTTTCTAGCAACATGACAAATGTTAAAGATGCTGAGGATGTTCAAGTTTTAAGAGACATTTCTGCACAAAATAAAACTCCAAAGCTTGAAATTCATTTAGGCAATGGACATTTTAAAGGTTTGTATATATATATATAGCAATTTTTTGCAATTTTTTTAAATCTTCGGCATCTGAAGCCCGAGTTAGTGAATCAATTTGATACCAGTAGGTATAATTATATGTAAAATTTCAAAGTAATCCCCTCCAATAAAATTCACTTATGCCAACGTTTTCTCCAGTCCTCGAAGCATGCCAAAAAGTCGTTTTCTGGTATAGACTTCAAAACGCGAAGCGATTCACATTTCATAATCTCTTCAATAGATTCAAAGATGTGTCCGCGAACCTGTCTTTTCAGAAGTCAGGTGAATGAGGCGTTATGAGTTGAATTTTTAGCGAAAGACTCGCGAAGAGTCGATGCCGTCTGAGTCGGCCCTTCTGACTTAACCCTTCGATTGTTTGAACGGATTCATTTGAAACGCCAACCGTTTCAGCAAGAGCTCTAATTGTTAGTCGACGATTTTTGAGCACCGATTGCTTTATTTTCTTGGCGTGTTGTTCATTAGTTGACGCCGGGACGTTCCAAGTAATCAACAGGAACTTTTTTCGGTGACCTAATCAATTCACCAAAAGCCTTCTGCAAGATTCTGAAGGTTTCCACAGCCGAAATTTCATTCCGCAAACAAAATTTAATGGCATCTATTGAAGAGATTAAAATCGCTTCGGGCTTTAAAGGCTATACCAGAAAACGACTTTTTGGCATGCTCCGGGGAAAAAAAAACGTTGGCATAAGTTCATTTTATTGGAGGGGGATTTCTTTGTTGGGGAAATTGGTTTAGAAGTTTAAATATAGATGTTTCATTTTAAAACAAAAGCCACCTTACTTTTTGTGCACAGTGGTATATTTTATATTTATTTTGGAAAGGATCTGAATTCTCATGTACCTAATTTCTGACTTGTATTCTTTGATACTTATAATTTTCATCAAATTAAAAATGGCTTTTTAAAAAAAAATTTACACATTTAAAGTATCATTATTTTTCTATTATGAGAAATTTTTTCCATCTCCTTACTTTTTTAGCTTAAACAAAATAACTTTTTTTTATAGAGATGAACTCTGCAAAGATATTTGATTGTAAAAAATGTCGTTACATTTGGGATGAAAGTCGCGAAGAATTCGCTCGACTGGTTGGTTTGGATGAGGGTTTCTCATGTGCTTCGCTTCATGAACAGACAGGACTCAATGCTGAACAACAGCGATTAAGGTATTTTTTCAACTATTTATTTATTTTATTAATAATATTCAATTCTAAGTCACTTTGTATTTTTAACAAAACATTCTTTAAAAAATTGAAATTAATCCTTGTACTTATTTGTTGGAGGTCGTGATACTGAATCACGAATCTATGTTAATTTATTATATTTGAGAATTCCTTTGAATTAATTTATTTAGAGGTTACTGATGATGGAGTGAAAAACAAGACGAAGCACAAATATTATTGCAGGGCTCTGAAGATGGCTAGACCGGGCGAAACTAGCCGTGAGGGCGAGATTTGAAATAAAATAATATTTGGCTGATTCGTCTTGTTTTTCATGACTCATCATCATTAACCTACAGCCACAGATCTTTTTCGATTTAGAGGTTACATAATTCTAGCTCAACTCAACGTTTCCCAACATTTTATTATTAATTGGCTAGCATTTGAACTTTTCTGTGACTTGGCTATTTAAAAATAAATCTTCAAAAGAAAAAGAGAATCTTTTTGTTAATTTTTTCGTAGTTTATTTATAATTTTATTTAATAAGATTATTGCTAATGTGATTCTTGATAACAAGTTAACCTGATTTACTTGCATTGAGATGATTCATAAGGGAATCCTTTATTCAATTATTCTTAATAAAATAATAAAATTAACACGAGACGCATTAATTTAATTGCACATCATATTTCCTGGTGCAGACGAAGCTAGAGCCTTTTAAGAAAATATCTCTGGAGTCGGAGCCATAGTTTGAGTAAAGTAAGAATCCGGAGACAGTGTAAATAAACAGCTCCCCAGCTCTGAACTAATGATCGTTTAAGGGACTTATGGAGGCAAAGGTGTTCGCATGTTTTTGCCAATAAGATGGCGTTAGGGGTCTTAAAAAGTTAGCCAAAAGGCCCCAACAATTACGAATATTTGCCGACAGACGGCAGGATGGTAGGAATGGTATATTTAATCTCATGCATTTGTCAGATTTTCTTTTAATAATGATTAATTTATAAATATTGTTACATAGCATAAGTAAAATGCTCATGAATTTAAATCATTAAAAACAAAAAAACCGTATAAAAAATACTTTAAAAAGCCTCAATAGTTTCGGACTAAAGATTCAATGTTCATGAAGTCCCTTAAATGATGTTTTACGTTTTGTGAGAAACATTCTAAAATTTTGAATATCTTCCCATTTCATCATAAAATGGTTTTATCTGTGATGAATCTAGCATCCGACTAAAAGATCATTTTTTTTTAAATTCCAGGCGATTAGTTTATGGCAACAATGAGATGGCTGTCCCAGTGCGAACAGTTATGACACTCTTGTTCCTCGAAGTTCTAAATCCATTTTATATTTTCCAATTTCTGTCTTTCGGCCTATGGTTCGCAGATGACTACATGTACTACGCAAGCGCTATTCTTATAATGTCAATAATAAGTGTTATTATGGCTGTAATTCAAACTAGAAAGGTAATAATTTCTATCTTTTTTTTAATTTAAAATAAATATTATTAAAATATAATTTAATAGTAATTATCATTTCGGAATTACATAAACTTCTAAATGGCTTTTTGATGTTTTTCTAATTTCTCATTAAATGAAGATTAAGATATTTTTTTAACAATTTCAAATTCATTTTCACAAAGAAATTTTAACCATTGAATAGATATCAAACCTTTTTTCTTTATTTACCCAGAAGTATATAATTATAATTTTGAATTAAATAAGTCATTAACAACAACAGCAACTTTCTCTTATCGCTTATTTGCTTATATCTGTATTTCGGATTATGCACAAGACTTTAAAGAGAGGATGATCTCGGCTAGTGCAGAAGCAACAGACAAGATACAAAATTTCAATTAGAATTTTAGAACTCAATAATATAATTCGAAAATTAGATCATTATTATGCAAAAAAAAAAATAGTATTTATTTATCTCATAAACACTGAGTGACAAGTAAAAGCCGACCCATGCGTTTTCTCACTCATTTTATTTATTATTTTATTGTTTTCATAAAAAATAAAATAAGAAAAATTTTTAATAGAAACTCTTATGGATCAAACATTGAATATAATTATTATAAATATTTATAAGAAATAAAAACAATGAATAATCATTTAAGAGGTAAATTTCTGTCAACGTTTTGAGGGAAGCACGTTCATTATTACAAAACAAGAGATTTCCTTTAACTTTGTCACGCACTGTACCTCTGTATATATATGAAATGACATCAATTTTCTTTTTTCTAGAATCAACTTCGTCTCTATTCCACTGTCCATTCACGGGACGTATGCACTGTTGTTCGTGGAGGAGGTCGAGGAGGACATGTTGAAACTGTGCCAACAGAGCATCTTGTTCCTGGTGACCTTCTTGTACTTCCTCCTCATGGATGTGTCATGCTCTGTGATGCTGTTCTCCTAACTGGAACATGTATTGTCAATGAGAGTATGCTCACAGGTATATTAAAAAATTTTAATTTAATATTATATATATATATTATGTTTTAGAGAAGGTATGGAAGCCAAGAAAGAAAATTATCTGAATGCTTAACCAATCAGCCGAAGACGTTTCGGTCTATTTATTATAAACCATCTTCAATCCATTAATTGGTATATTTTTGCTTGGTGGTTTATAATAAATAGACCGAAACGTCTCCGGCTGATTGGTTAAGCATTCAGATAATTTTCTTTTTTGGCTGCCTCTGCTTCCATATCTCCTCTAATCAACATACACAGCCACAATTTACATCTCAATAATGTTTTCTAAAAAATAAATAAGACAGAAGAAATTGTTCAGCCAAATTTTCTTTTATTAAAATTTTCGCCCTCACGGCTGACGTTTCGTCCCGAGGTCAAGGCCATCTTCAGAGCCGGCTGGAAATAATCTAATGTGTGGATTTTTCGAAACAACGACAATTCGGCATCTCGATTGCTCACAGTAAAAGATAAAGAAATTCTTGTCGCTGTTTCGAAAAATCCACACCCTAGATTATTTCCAACCGTCTCTGAAGATGACCTAGACTTCGGGCCGAAACGTCTGTCGTGAAGGCGAAAATTTGAATAAAAGTAAATTTGGCTGCACATGTCTTATTAATTTTTCTGACTCCATCGCCTTTAATATTAGCCATAGTTCTCACCAGTTAAAAATGTTTTATTTATCCACTTTCTTTTGGCCGACCCCTCGTCTTCTTGAATCTTTAATAGTATCATTAAATAAATAGAGAAAATCGCTTGTTCTTCTTGCTTTACAATAAAATAATTTTAATTCACTCTAAATATTTTCCTCATCATTTTAAAGAACCATCCCTCAATTTTTGTTAAATGTAAAGTTAAAGTTTAACATGGAATTTATTCATTTGTTTCATTTTCAGGAGAAAGTGTTCCTGTTACGAAGATCCCTATGAACCAAAATGCAAATGCAATTTACAATGCTAAAGAGGACGCAAGACACACTCTTTATTGTGGCACTCATGTTATACAAACACGTTTTTATAGTACAGAACGTGTCTACGCAGTGGTTATTCGTACGGGATTTGATACAATTAAAGGAGCTTTGGTTCGTTCAATTTTGTATCCAGCACCAGTGGACTTTAAATTCGAACAAGATTCTTATCGCTTTGTTACACTTCTGGCTGCGATTGCTAGTATTGGTGCTATTTATACTGTTGTGACCAAATTATTAGCTGGTACACCAGTGATGCGTGTTGCCTTTGAATCTCTTGATCTTATTACGATTGTGGTGCCTCCGGCGCTTCCTGCGGCGATGACAATTGGCCATTTTTATGCTCAACAACGACTACAATCTAAAGGTACATTTTATTATTATTAATTGCAACATATTGCCTTTTAAACTACTTTCTAAGGATGTCATGGTCGGATAGACTATTCAAAAAATTCTTATCTATATACGAAATATATAGACGATGTTATGCATGAAGGAACCAAGCGCCATTAACCTAAATCTGAGATAAAGGGCACAATTGTAAACAAAACCAATGGCAATGACTTTTTTTTTTATTTATGCAAAAAAAGTGCACAGAGTAATAATAATAATGTGATTTAAATAAAGACTACAAGATGGCAGTCTTATCTCAATTTCGATCATAATGGCGCTTGGCTCCTTTATGCATAACGTCGTCGTCCATATATATATCTTCTTCTTCTACTTCTTTCAATGGGGCTTATTTCTGTTTTTTCCCCCTAGGGGTCGCTCGTTTTTATTTTTCATCTCCATAATGCCCTATCCTGCTCGTCCTCACACTTAAATCACTTCTGCCCGTGATCCTCGATTATACAGTATGCCTAGCTTCTTTTGGGCCTTCACCTTGGTCTCTTCCCTTCCACCTTTAAATCTCCCCACATAATCGTTTTCTCTCCTTATCGCATGACTAAACCATCTCAACCTACTTTACAGTATCTTTTTCGATGCCTCCGCCACTCATGCCATTCCTCGGATTTTACTCTATCCCATCATGTTTTCCCCCATTAGCCCATCTTGCCATTCTCATCATTTGGAATATTTTTCTAGATCTATACATTTAAATAAGATATTAGTATTCATTACAGCTCGATTCGGACTAATCATAAATAGATTTAACAAGATTGTGAGTGTGTTAGTGAGGCTAAGCTCCCCATGGCACCCGGGAATCGAACCCAGGATCTCCAACCTTTCCGGGGCATGCCGGGGCGTTTGGCCTTACCAACAAAAAACTCACAGTAGATTATATAGTAGGCTGGGATGAGTAGAGTAATGGGGTTGGAGAATAAAAACCAGCAAATAAATCGCTCTACCTGACGTCCTTTATTTGGCAAATATTTCGACGCATATGACATGCATCATCCTCAGTGCCGCGAGGATGTAATAGGTGGGCTTGGTCCAAAAATTATTTAAATGCCGCTAGCGGTCATCAGCTTAAAGAAGGCACCTCCCAAAAACATGCTTGACGCCCCTAAGGCATTTAAATAATTTTTGGACCAAGCCCACCTATTACATCCTCGCGGCACTGAGGATGACGCATGTCATATGCGTCGAAATTTTTGCCAAATAAAGGACGTCAGGCGGAGCGATTTATTTGCTGGTTTTTTATTCTCCAACCCCATTAAAAACTCACAGTCTCACTACCATAGATCATTGCGGGTCGCACCACCGTTATATATTATTATATATATAGAGTTATCTTTCCTCCCTCCAATAACTCCACAACTTTTACAAAAAAACTAATTATTTATTTATCCATAGTAACCCAACAATTTACACAATCCTACCCCCCCCCCCCCTTATTCACGTGACGTCATGTCTTCTTACATAATGTAGTAAGATTAATTAACTCAATTATTCACATTAGATATCATATCATCATATCTATTTAAATATTTACAATATCAATATTAAGAGTCCTTCACTATAAAAAATGCTTATCTAGAAATGTAACAAATTATAAAGAATTTATTTCCTAATTAAAAAGTTAATAAAATTTCACGAGATTTTTGTATTAGTACTTTTTTAAATTGTACTTGCTCTCTTCCATGCCATAACATCAACAGCAACTTCTCTTCAGCTTACATTTAATTTCATTTATATTAGATTTGATATTCCTTCAAAGAATTAATTTTCTAAGATAAATTGAATCTAAACAATATTTTACGGAATGTGCAGTGGTCTTCATTAACATGCCTTTTCTCATTTCGACCATTTCAAAGTTTTATAAAATAAGTTGAAAATCTTTATTGGAATTCTATTCTATGTTTAATCTCCAATGAGCAACGCAGCTAGTTGTTTTTTCAATTTTTATTAAACGCAAAGTGCCAGGGCCAACGTTTCGATGCGACCGAAACGTTGGCCCTGGGACTTTGCGTTTAATAAAAATTAAAAAAACAACTAGCTGCGATGCTCATTGGAGATTTCCTGAACCTTAAATAAATCATATTATCAGCTATACACCTCAATTAAATTAAAATTAATATATATTTACACAAAAAAAAAAAAAAAAAAAAAAATGAAATATTCACATGCAAAATGCATGCTTGTGGTCTCCACTCCACTGTACCTTCACTTACGAACAGACGCCGAAAGCCTTGCCCTCTTGGGCCTCAGACTTTAATGAAAATATTTATAATAATCTCCGCCTCTTCATTATAAAACTAATTTTTGCTAGTTAAAATGACTAAATGAACTAATATTTAAAAATATTTTCATTAAAAACCTACCCCTTCTGTCTGCGTCCCTGGTCTATTAAATCAAAACCACCACCACCGCCGAGAGTCTTGCCCGCCCCGGGGCTGTATATGCCGGTCCTCTAAAAAAAGTTTGAATTTTAAATTCTAATATGTGTGCTTCACAGGGAAAAAATATTTTTAATTCTTTTTTCATGAACCAATAAAAAGCGCTGGGATCCCTCAGAGGGAAAATCTAATGAAAATATTTTCAAATATTCTTTTTCTTTTGAAACACTTAGAGTTGAAGCAATCTTTTGATAATAATTAAATTTTTGGAATTTATTGTTGAAGTTTAAACTGCCCGGGGATTTATCCCGCCTCCCCTCTGCCGCCTTGCTATGAGCTCTTGAATGCCCAATGTCACAATCTCAATTTGGATTGAAATATTATTTTCCTTTTTTTTATTTAATTCGAAATATTTGCAAAGTAAATATAGAGGAATAGACTACGAATATTAATAATTTTATTTAAAAAATAGTTTAAATAAAAATGTAAAAAATATATATACATCGATTTGGCGCCTATTTTTTTACGACTATTTCTATTTTTCGTGATTTGATTAATGGAAGAGAATTTATTTATGTAAGCAAAAGAGATTTTTGTTTTCCAAGTTTGGTGAGAACTATCTGAAATATTCATTAAATATAAAGGCCAGAGAGAGTTTGACACATATCACAATTCCTCTAACCTATTATATGCATATCAGGTTATATATATTTTCTCTCTCTGTCTTTCTTGTTTACTGTTTTTATTTCTCTCTAATATTTTAGATTTGGTTGGGTCAATGAAGATGTATATATATACCAAGACTCGTAGTTGTACACTATTTAGCGTTTACTAATATTTTTGTCTCTTTTCTAGGCATCTACTGCATCAGTCCTCGCACCATTACCATGTCTGGTTCAATCGATTGCGTTTGCTTTGACAAGACTGGCACTCTAACAGAAGATGGTCTTGATATGTGGGGAGTAGTTCCTGTTCAACTTGCTCGTTTTCTTGTTCCTGTGAAACAAATTATTTCCCTTGATATGAGGGATCATTTGCTTATTTCAATGGCTACTTGTCATTCACTTACGTTAATTGATGACAATTTAACAGGCGATCCTCTTGATATAAAGGTATTCAAATTTTAAATGTCATATAAAATTCGTTTAATGTCACAGGGGAATATTGATTCTGCGACATGGGATTTATTACCTAATTATGGTCCGATGAATTCGAAAATAATAATATTTTTGTATGAATTGACTCTACTTTTTGAGATAAAGACAATCCAATTTGTACTAGAATTTATATTATAGAAAGAGGAGAATATTTTTTCAAAGATTTATTTTAATATTATCAAATGATTTCAAACATAAGCTATAAATGATATAAAGAATAATAAAATTAATTATAAAAAACAAAAACAATCAATAAGAGTTAAGAAGAACGTTTTGTATCCGATTTCCTTAGGTGTTTTTGGTCCTTTAATCATGAGAACCAGAGTCAATTCAAACAAAATTATTTATAGGCTGACTCCTTCGTCATCATATCTAAATTGACTTCTTAAGCTTATGCCGCAGAAAAAAAGATTTTTTTTGTTTCCCTGTGTAATTCAAGACATCGAAAAATGGAAGCCTTTATTACAAATTTAACTTTATACTAGGATAATAAATTATTCATTCTAAACTGAAAATATTCAAATAAATTTCGAATTCATATCCTTATGACATACATACAGTATATTTATTACTTGCCGATTGTATTAGATCTGTTCATGTTTCTCCAACTTTTGTTGTCCAGAAAACCCTCTCCAAAACTTGAGAACTCCGAACCGTTTTTGCATCTGATCCAAAATATCCCCTTCCACTCTCTTATAACAATTTTAACGAAACTTTTTAGTTTAGTCCAGTAAATTAACAATCTCTTATAACGTCATTTCCAATCCTACCCATTCCCGTATTTCTTTAACTTCTGAAGAAGTCCAGTGTGTTTCATATAAGATAACTTATATATAT